>MQUG01003328.1:0-29620 GCA_007213375.1 Steinernema feltiae
GTTGGAGAAGGATTCGAAACAATATTCTAGCAGAGCCCGCAGCATCTGACACTGAACTGAAAGGGGAGAAGATGCTGAAGATGACGCGTCGCCGATCATCGACTCGTATTGTTGTACGATCATCTGCATAGCTTCGAGACGCGACCTTTCTTCTTAAGTTTGTCCTCATTAATGCGATTGTCGTCCTCCATCTGCTTCAGGTAATCGCATGCGCGGAAGAGAATAGAAGCGTTAGTCTGTTTGCAGCCTACAGGCAGCATACTCTCGGGCAGCAACTCTTTTAACTCCACGTAGCCATTCTGAAATTCAGAACATTACGGGCAATGAGCAAATTATAATATAGCATACATTTATGGCCTCACGACGCTGCTTTTCGCATCGGAGATGAGTCTGCTTGCGACGTTCGGCCCAGTCGGAGGACTGTTGCGGTTTGGATCCGCTCGCCGCAACCGAAGATCCAGATGATTCGTGCAGATCCATGGAGCGGAAGGTTTGTGCAATTCACGTGAAAATGAAGTGCGCGTGACGGAAACAGACTGCGTTCGCCACACGCGGGAAGGAAATATCGATCGGCGGGAGAATAGAGTAGGCCGTGGAGCGAGTGAGCAGAGAAGTGGTGGAAATTGGACAAAGTTCCTACGTTCGGCTGAACTTGGGTCCATGGCGATGGAGTCTAACGACTCTGACGATGACAAGGTCGATCTGTTGTCTATGTACAGTCTGAGTGTCTGTAATGATGCCACGAAGCGTGTTTCGACCAACTTGGACAAGCTTGTAAGCAGACAGAAGCGAGGAAGATTGAAGACAGCGATAAACAGGAGTTGGGTTCGAACTTGCTTTGACAATGAGCTGCCCGTTTATTTAAATCTATACTGCAAAGCTGTTCGTTCTTCACGCATGGATCTCTTATTCAGATTCGCACTATTTTATTCGCGCGTTCTGTTTTTATCATTGTCATCTGCGTGATGTCGCGCTTTTTGGAGCTGATAATACTTTTGTGTCATTTATTTCAGACCGATCCTTCTGTCTGTAAGCACCTGACTGCTATTATGCCGTTGCATTAAGATTCTTAAATATGTTCAACGCAAATGGAATGAATAATCCCCAAGCGACATCAAATGCTCTAGCGAACGGAATGAACAATGCGCAGGCAGCCAACGCCACCAACCAGAATCTCACCGCTCTGTACGCTGCACAGCAGATGGCTGCGAATCCACTCTATGCCGCGCAGATCATGGCACAACAGCAACAGTATGCAATGATGGCGCAGATCGCAGCGGCGCAGCAGAATCCCTTACAGCAGCAGCAGCAACAGTTGCTTCAACAACATCAACTGCTGCAGCAGCTTCAGCAACAGCAGCATCATCATCATCAACAACAACAGCAACAACAACAACAGCAGCAGCAGCAACAACATCAACAACACTTGTCTTTTCGTCACGCTCTCCAGAACTCTATTCAAAGACCTGCTCCTGAAGATCCCCGGAGGAGACCGTCATTGATGTCAAATTTCACGACACATTCCTCTCCTAACAGTGGGTCTATAATTCTGGTTTCGGTACATTATTGAAGTGTTCAGATGCCACGCTAAGCTGTATTCCACCCAGACTGCGTGTTGAGACACCTTCAGGGCATGATCTCGATACGAGTTCTCCCTGTCCGTCAGTGATCGAGAAAGACATCATTGCAGAGGCTGAACGTATGAAAATCTCTGAGTTGCAAGAAGACATGAATAAGGTTGCTCGGGAGATTGAGCAGGTGAATATTTAAGGTAATCTGCAACATTTCCACCGTATGTTTAGGCGAAAACACAAATGACAATAACGTCTAATAGAAAAGATGCAGCACAGAAAATAGCTGATAATTACCACCATCATAAGCTGAATCTTGAAGCTGATGAAACGGAAGATGACAGTGCTTCGACGCTTATTGACCGAATTTACGCTGAAAACCGGAAGAAGGCAGCAGCTGCTTCAAACAGTCTCAATTTCAAGTCCGGAAACACAGGTCGACCGCTCTACATGGAGCCTGACGATCTAGAAAGCGTTCAAGAAGTGCGATCGAAGCACACACAGTTTCGTTTTCATTTGGTGGAAAGCTTGCGAAAAGCCCGTGCTCGAGAAAATTCAATTCTGGATAACATTAATGCCAAGTACACTGAAAAGCGATCAGCATGGTTGAAGAACGTCGATGAGTGGACAAAGAGCCCAAAGAAAACGTATGTCAGCGGAGTGCAGTACGAATTACATTGTTTTTCAGGAATCGTGACAGCAAGCATCGTGAAATATTCGAGAAAATTTTTCCTGAATTGAAGAAAAAGCGGGAAGAAGAAGAGCGGAATGGTCGCACAAATGATCGACATTCAGATCTTTTGCATCCTACTGACGAAGAGCTTAAGGCCCGAACTGCTGCTGCGATTCCTCCTTTGCTGAAGCCTAATTCACCTGAGAGCAAATACTATTTTCAAAACAACAACGGAATTGTCAAAGAAGCAAAACGTGATCATAAAGCAAGGTATTTTAATGATCCACTTCATTGCAGTTTTGTCGTTGTTGTAGCCTTGAGCAGTTTCTTTCATCCTGGACAGATGACGAGAAGACAGTGTTTGTTGATCGATTAGTGCACTATGGAAAGAATTTTGCAGCGATTTCGTTGTTCCTCCATAATAGGGTTTGTTTCTGCAGTATTCGGCACAGCAATCAAGTAATACTGTCAACTTTTAGACGGTTAAAGACTGTGTGCGGTATTACTATTTAACTAAACAACGCGCAAAGTACAAAACCATGTTTGCAAAACGACGTCGAAAACCAGCAAAACAGTATAGGGCTCCAGTGATGCCCCGAACTGAAGAAATCGTAGTTGCCAGTGCAGCTCTAAACGCCTCTATTGGTAAAGGTAATAAATAGAAGTGATGATAATCTATTATCTTTATTTTGTGTTTAGTATTTGGTGGAGAAGGGAGCGAATTGCAGTGTATTGCTTGTCAATCCAAAATTGATAGCAACAACAATCCGGGAAGAGTACTTACACGTGCTGCTTACGAAATGTTCGGAATTGACCCCAAAGAACAAAATGCCTCCGACTTTAGGATATGTAACAAATGTCAAGGTGGTGTAGCAAAGCAAAAACCTTCTGGGTCAGTTTTTGTGCACATTGGTCAATGGATATTCGTTTCACTTCAGAAGGTGTCCATTGGGTGGCTGCACTATGGGACGTAGGAAACCGAAAACTTTGCGCACAATGCCTCCGAAATGGCGAGTAATATCAACGGACCAGCGGGACGCAGTAGCGATCGCTCTGAAATTTCCCGTTGAAACATTACGAGTTTGCCAGGGATGTTTCAAGAAACTATCAAAAAAACTTGACCAGATTCCTGATAACGAAGCTGATGAGAACAACGATGAGGCTATGCCAACGAGGAAAAGACTTCTTGCGTGGAGTCCGGAAGAATCTACAATGCTGAAAAGCATCGTTGATCAAGTTGGATTAGGCAAATGGGACGTTGTTGCGGAAAAGTTAGGAATCGAACGTTTTAACGGAGACAATTGTCAAGAGCAATTTGAACGGTTACTGCTGAGCGGTAGTTGTGACAGCCTTGAACCATCTCCGAGTGCTGCAACAGCAGCAAATTCGACAGCATCCGATGAAGAAGAAGACGGAGCTAGTGCTGTAGGTGATGAGGAAACAGTTGAAGAACCTATGGCAAATGCAAATGATGATGGTGACACGGCAGAGTCTTCAAGTACGCTAGATGAATCGATGGAACACGAGGAATCAAACTCCCTGTATGCCAATGACGATACAGGTTTGTTTAGAGCACATGAACATATTTCCAAACTTCTGTTTTACAGAAATAATTGGTGTGAAAGAAGCTCCTCCGCCAATACAAGAGTCGCTACATCCTCTGGTTGAAGATAGTGTTCGAACATCTACTCCTAAGTCTGCGTTTGGTGCGTTTGGTAAGAATAACTCCTGTATTAATGGGTCCAACGCCCAAGCGTCTGACTCAAGCACGCCAGAAGGAGGTTCGAATGCAAGAGGTTCCATTACTCAAGGTATTGCATTTTTAAACGGAAAACGGTCAACGGTCAATCTTAGGAACTCCTATGCTTCGTCCTCACTCAACGTTTAGTGCTTTGGGAATACCAAGTCCATTCGGAGCCACAACCGATGCGGCATTACAAAACCAATCACTTGCTACAATGGCTGGGAATGTCAACGCTTCTGATCTCAGTCGGCTTCTCAGTCAGGCACCAGGCAATGATCACGTATGGAGAGCTCTTTCGAGTATGTTTACTTCTTCACTTCTTTTTAGAATGCTCAGTTGTTATACAGCATCTTGCTGATGCGATTACAGCAACAGCAACAAGCTGGCTCGTCTGCTCAGTCTAAGGAGGCCGAAAGCAGCTGTACGTTGATGTAGCTGTTTGTTTTACTATAACTTTAACTAAAACGTTTTTCATACTACTTATCAACATTATATTATGTAATTTCGATTGGAAAGTGAATTTCAAATGCATTTCAGCTATTAAAACGACCTAGATATATCTAAAAACCAAAACGCAATTCATTCTAATGATGTCCTTTTAAGTGTTGTACGCTGGAGCGGAGAAGAGAGCACCCCTTCATAACTCCCAGTTCCTGGATCAACTGGTGATTTCAAAACTGCAGCAACAGCAGAACCTTAGAATCCGTGAGCAACAAGCACGTGACCAGCAGGCCCGAGAACAAGTTGTAAAGCAACAACAACGTCAACGCGAACAACAGCAGATTCGTGAGCAGCAACTTCGAGAACAAGAACAACAGCGGTTGAGGGAGCAACAACAACAACAACAACAACTGAAACTGAGAAATCAACACATGGCCCAACAGCTTCAGCAGCAGCTAATCGATCGCACTCACAATCCAATGCAGCTGAATCAGATTCAGAATCAGTTGAAACTTAACCACTTGAATCAGTTCTTAAGTCATCAGCTGGCTCAACAAAAGCAGCAGCAACAACAACAACACCACCACCACCAGCAGCAACACCCCAACGTGTCCGTTTCCAGCCATCAGCACCCCAACGTAGCGGTTTCCAGCCATCAGCAACACCCCAACGTGTCGGTTTCCAGCCATCAACAACTACAAGACGACATCGCAAATGCGAAGCTCATGTCGAAAAGTCCTGGTCCATCCGCCGTAACATCACTTCCAAACATTAGTGAACAAGAAATGGAGATTCGACGGAAATACACAAATGTCAGCCAGCAACTGGTACATCTACAACAGGAACTCGACACCGCTGCAACGCAGAAGCAATCAGAGCGGTATGATGTGCTCAAGGACCAGTGTGAACAGAAGAAAAACGAGCGTAGCGTCCTGGAACACGTGCTGAAATCCCTCGACGAAAAGCGAAAAGTTAAAAACGACGAAGGGAACTCGGAGACGCCGAATACCCAACCGGGAACACCAGTGGCAGCTCATCCGCTATCCAAAGGAGCCGTGAAGGAATTTCCAGCAAATATGGTTCCCCGTCCCGGAGTGATAGCCCCACCCGTGCACAATCCACCCTCGACAACTCTGGCAGAATTGGAACAACCTCAATCTAGTCCTGGCTCGGTGATAGGAATCAACCGACCGGGAATCGCTTCTCAACCTGCAGCAGCGATTGATCAGAATGCAGACTCTGCCACAAAAGGAGGTACGTAGGCTTGATCTGTCCTGAACTTTCTGTGACATCGATATTTTTAGTGATGAGCTACTTTAATACCGTTATGCAGTCTTCCAATCGCGACAAGATAATCGAAGAGGAGCTTCTGGGACGACCTGAAGTTACTTCTCCGAAATCGCAGTCGCATTCTCCGGGTGCTGGTGGATCGAGACAGATGCAGAGAAAATCAGGTAAAGACAATGTTGACATTATATATTATATTCCCGCTTTGGATAGTTGTGTCTACAGTACTTTTACTCATCTGATTTCAGGCCTTGCTACTGTATGTTTGCCATCAGTTGCTCCGCAACCGCTGCATCGTCAATCACTCGGACCTCGCCGAGCACCAACTCCACCGGTTGCATTGAATTTACGACCAAACATATCGTACAGTCCGCGGTCATCCGCGAGCGGGACTCCTGCAGCTTTGACGACAACAAATGTTGCGACAGCGCAGTCGGCGACGTCCTCTGTCGCTTCTAGCTCACCGGCAACTTCGTCGGGGGACTCAGCAGAAGCGTTCAAACCAACTAGCGAGTCCCATTTTGTAGAAGAGGCACCAACGACGGCTCCATCGGTGGTGGAACCTCCTAAGAATCTTGTCGGCGATGCTGACAAACCCTTGGAGCCAGCCCGGCACGAGCGCGAGACTTCTCTCTCGCCTCCGCCTCCGTTCCCTAGTGTGCCGGGCACGACTTCCTCGCCTGAGGAAGAGAAAGAACCGGATTCTACGGTATCTTCTTCAGGGAAGGAATCTCCGTTGATCACTGATTCACAAGAAGAGCAAGCGAAATCATCAACGCCCTTATCATCAGTGTCGGAGGCGTCTTTTGAATTAGAAAATTTTGAGAACTCCCTGCCACCTCCCCCGCCCCCTCCACCCCCGCCGTTACCACCTCTTGATTCACCCGATGTGATCTCGGACACCGACCTCGAGTCTGCGAACTCCGACGATGAAGTCTCTGTCGCTCGAGCGAAACTACACGAACTCGAGGAAGAACTGGAAAAACGACCACAGTCGGAACCAGTACCAGAAGTTGAAATCGAATCTGATGCAGAAGAATCCGAGAAAGAGAACAATGATATTAATGCGGTCGTCGTGGGAACCGCGATGCTCACATTATTTGATTTTATGGACAACGAAACTCGAAACAACGCTGCACGATGTCGAACAACCGCGGTGGAACAGACTGAGGAAGTTCCACTGGCTTCAGTAGAACCGTCGTACGTTTACGAAGAGATTTCCGATGCGGGTTCAGATTCAGATTGATCGTTTGTTTTTGCTTATGTGTTAGAGTGGAAGACGGGTCATGCTTAGAAGCAGAATTGTAGAAAGCCAAATGTGAATAAACAAAATAAAAAATAAATATGTAACGTCATTATTTCTGATCTACTTGAAGCGAGAGCAAGAGGTGGTCAATAACCGGGTTTGTCCTTGTTTCATTGTTATTCTGGGTTCCCGACACGAAGATCGTGACGCACTGTGCACGCGCAATGGTGAATCACAATATTCTTTCCCGACTTATTCGCATCGCAAAAACGTCGACTTCGACTTTTCAGGAACATTTGCTATCACATTTGAGAACGATCGATTTTCTGTCGCGAATCGGCGACGAAATGTGGAAACGAATCCGCAGCTTTTCTGTTTTCAACTGTTTATTGTCCGTGCGTGTGTGTGCTGATGGAAATGGGTCGAAATATGCGATTGTGATGTTTTCTATGTTGCAGATTTACAATTCACGGAATCCACGATGGCCGACAACGGCGCTGTCCCAGGCGCGTCAACTGGGTCACTCAAAATGAAGCTTAACCTGTTACAAGGCAGATCGCAAAATTCATATCCTTTTTACGCAATGAAGGAACTCCCACGTAAGTATAGAGTTATATATTCAGTGTGTGGCGTTGCGCTTAATTTCTTTGCCCAACATTAGATTTTGGATGGTAATGCTATTTCATTTTTTAGCTTCTAGTCACACACTTGGGAGTCATGATTTGCTATCAGCATATGACTTAACCAATGCCTTCAATCGGTTTTGTGGACCAAGAAGATTAAGAGAAGACTTGCCGTCGTTTTTGCCTCATTTAGTTGGAAATTTAAACTTAAATAGCGAAATTGATCAAAGGTAGGCGTTGCTCAATAATTTGTGACTTAATGATGGTTTAGTAGTAGCAGTTCTTTAAAATCGTTAATTGAGAAGCCTCCAATCACTGGAAAAGAAATTAATCCCTTGTCGGCAAGTGCCATGTCCGGTTTTCGTCTTCAGCCAGGATCGGTGCCTGAGCAGTATCGCGTTTTTCAATCCAGCAAAGATCCTCGTGAATTGCAAGCATTGGGATTGCTGGCTCCCGAAGAATCCACTGGTTTTTCTGGAACGATGGGAGGAAGTGAAGATCGGAAACATAGGAAGAAGACGAAGAGGACATTAGAGGATGGTGACGGAATGGGTAGGATTTGGAGTTTGTGGTTGTTTTAGGAATCCTATTTAGGTTCTGATGGTGAGTCGGAGCGGAAATTCAAGAGGCACAAAAGCGACGCAAAAGAAAAGAAGGAGAAGAAAAAGAAGAAAGAAAAGAGAAAGAAGGATAAGGTAACTATTACAACGAGATGAAGTTTAATTATTTTCATTTTAGAAAGGCGCTGCTGATGAAGAGCCGAAAAAGCACAGGAAATCACAGGAAATGTCTCCCTCGGCTTTCAACATGCAGTTGTGAATAGTTTTTCTGATCTCTCCTGTGTTGATTCAATCAATAATGTTCGGGTATTACTTCTTTTTATTACATTTTTACCATTAATTTATATAACAGTCATTTTTGCCCGTATTGCAAGTGCGATTTCTTGTTGACACGATGACATAATCGCTGTTTGAAGCTGTCTGCGCCGACGCTGGCTTCTTTGCCTAACTCGGCGACTTTTTTGCGTTGCCATGTTCAGATAAGCGCACGTAAAGCTTAGAACCAAACCGATTAGTCCAACGGCGAAACTCCAACACGGTGTTGTGTTTTGAAGATCTTTTACCTAACAATATATGCTTTAGGGTAATATATCATAAAGCTATCGTATTGTTTACCAATGCATCAATTTTTGTGGTTGGAACATGTATTCTTATCAGATAGATGTTCGTTGCCGTTGTCAGAAGAGCCGAAGTAAGGAACATGACTGCAACAAGCATTGCCCAAGCGGTCAGTGCAGGGTTCCCATCTTCTCTGTGGATATTTACAAGCGTCAATGTGAAGCAAAGTAAAGTGCCAACAATGCAGACAAAACCGACTTTATCGAGAGTGGTGTTTGCCCCGTCAAATCGCCACTGAGAAGACGTGACAATGGTTTCACAGGAGTCGTCGTAAAGCAGATTCTGTCGCCTCATCGCGTTTCTGTGTCTTGCTGAAATAAATCCTATTGTGTTCTTGTGTAATTACGATACCTGGAAGATCGTTGCATTGGCGAACAGTACTTGACCATTGCTCCAAAAGGAGACTCGTTTCGTTGTTGCCACATTTAAGTACTCTGTAAGCTCTGGTGGTCGTCGTTAGTGTGCAGTTCGGTGGAAGCGATGTGACTTCGTCATAGGTTACTAGAATCCAATAATCTGTCGAGATGGAAATGATCACCGTTATTGTAGCGTTGAATAAGAGCAGCGTTTTTGGCTCCATCACTTTGCTCGCTTGTTTTTTGATGCATTTGCCATGTCTCCGGTTGCGTATCGATCCGTTGTTTGTCTCAATGTCACAGCGCAGAGCATTTTACGCGAGGGAATGAAACGCTTCAAGTTTCTTGGAAATTGAAATTTAGGGGTTGACTCCGACAACGTTTTTTCTTTCAGATGAGTCGAAGGTTCGGCGAAGAGGTACCCAAAAGGAACTTTGCCGAAGCTTTGCATGGCGACACCGGAGGTTCTGAAGCAGGCGAAGATCTCTTAAAATGGATTCGTGAAGATGAGATCGGTTCTAAATCAACCATTAAAACTCCCTTTGGATGGACTCCTGTCACTTACTGCGACTACACTGCTTCCGCACGGGCTTTGAATTCCATTGAAACTTACATAAAGGAGGAAGTGCTGCCGATCTACGGTAACACCCACTCATCGGCCACAACGACGGCCGAGCAGTCTACTCTGTTTCTTCATGAGGCTCGGTACTGTAACTTTTCTAACAGTTAACCGAATTTTTCTTTTGCAGCGATGTTATCCGTAACTCTGTGAACGCTTCCGAACACGACTCTGTACTGTTCTGTGGGTCGGGCTCTACAGCCGCGTCGAACGTTCTAGCGAATGCATTTGTTGACTCGCCGATGAACATTGCAGTTGTGTGCGGAATTCACGAACATCATTCCAACCTACTACCATGGCGTCGAATAACCCAAAACATCACAGTTGTGGGAGAAACCGAAACGGGACAGATTGACTTGACCGAACTGGAAAGTGTTTTGAATAGCCTGAAAGGCGATGGACACACCCTAATTATTGGCTGCTTCACCGCGGCTTCAAACGTGACCGGCGTCCTTGCTGACGTACAATCTGTTACGAGTGTTCTGAAAAAATTCAACGCATTGGCTGTGTGGGATTATGCAACTGCAGCACCCTACGTGGAGATCAACATGAATGGAACGAATTCATTGGATGCTGTTTTCTTCTCTGGTCACAAGTTTTTTGGCGCTGTGCAATCACCGGGTCAGCGAACGACGAAAGACATATTGAGCTTCACAATGCACTTATAGGAGTTCTCATCGTGAAGAAATCGATTCTGAATGCGGGGCGTCCTAACCGCGTCGGTGGTGGGACCGTCTTCTTTGTTTCTCCAAATGAGGAAGTCTTTCTGAAAGAAGCCGAATATCGTGAGGAAGCGGGTACTCCAGACCTGGTCGGCGCTGTTCGTCTTGCATTAGCCGTCAAGTTGAAGAATGCAGTTGGACACCTGCAGATCGCCAAAAGAGAAAAGAAGATTGCAAGGTATGAAAACATGAAATGTGGCGTGCAATGAAACTAAACAGTTTACAGCTATTTGATTGGACGAATGGCAAGAAATAAAAATATTGTACTCCTGGGAAGCGGTCAGACTTCACAACGTCTTTCAGTTGTGTCGTTCCTTGTCCGCGATTCTCAGTCGGGGCTTTTCTTTCATCACAACCTGGTCGGAATTCTGTTGAATGATTTGTTTGGAATTCAGTCACGATCGGGTTGTGCTTGCGCTGGACCTTACGCGCAGCATTTGCTTGGTATCGAGGAGAAGGTAACCATTACATAGTGAGTTTAATCACGATGTAAGTGTTCCATCAGCTCGCGAAACGATTTCTTGACGTTCTCCTGGAAGATCCTCGTCTTGACCGAGTGCATCTACGCCGTCAAGGAGAATACAGCTCCTTTGAGTTTTTCAGACCCGGCTTCACCAGAATTTCGATACCATATTTCGTGGATGATAGTCAACTCGTGTTTATTGCGGATGCTGTCGAGTTTATTGCCGATCATATTGCTCAGTTCATTCCACAGGTAATTTTCTTTGCTCTGAATTCAAACTAATATTTTATTACAGTATCATCTAAACTGCGAAAGTGGAGAATATCACCATTATAAGCAACGTGTGTTCCATAATCGTAAGTGGATTGGTCATCTGAATTTCACAGCGAAAGGACTGATCGATGAGTCGAGAAGTGAAACGGAGGATTGTTTCCTTGAATATGATCAGCTATTACAAAAGGCTGCCGAACTGGCGGTGCAACCACTTGATTCTAAAGTTTCGGTCCCGGACGGTCGAACGCTTTTTGATGAGACCAACAGTGATCTAAAGTGGTTTATTATGGCAACTGAAGTAATGCAAAAGGACAGAAAGAAGCAGACGATTCCGTTTGAGCCTAAGAAATACGCTGATCCTCAAGAGAACGAAGAAAGTCGCGAAGCAATGACGGCTTTAATTGAATTGAATGTCAAACACGAATCCGATTTCGGCGAAGAAGAAGGTGCTGTAGATGAAAATGTGGAAGTGTGCGACATTGCTGTCAACCAAGAAGAATGCCCGTTGATGTCCGAATGCGAGATCAATGAAAACGGCGAAATCGTTTGTCCTCTTTTGCCAAACGATGAAAGCGCTTGCGAACCTCCATTGGACGACTGGAACCGCCGCGTTATAGTGACAACTCGCGAATTGAACAGAGCAGAAGAGAATGCGTTAGCTTGGTGTCAGCCCACAATGGACATGTTCCGCAAAGTCCGCGAAGCCATTCAAGCGATGGATATGATTCAAGAAGGCGACAGGATACTCGTTTGCCTCTCAGGTGGCAAGGATTCGCTTTCTTTGCTGCACCTTATGAAATTCTACCAGCAGCGATCCAGGAAATACCGAAAAGTCAACTTTCACTTGGGAGCAATTACAGTAGATCCGGGAAGTGCTGCTTACAATCCACGTCCTCTTATTGATTACTGTAGATCTTTGAATATCGACTACTTCTACGAGGAGCAAGGTAAGATAAGTCAAATACTGAATCAATTTTTTCTCTAGATATAATTGGCCAGGCACGTAGAGTTAAAGAGTGTCGTAGCATTTGTGGTTTCTGTTCGAGAATGAAGCGTGGCCGGTTAGCAGCTGCAGCTGAACTGCACGGGTACAATGTGCTTGCGTTGGGACAACACTTGGACGATCTGGCAGAAAGCTTCTTAATTGCCGCCTTCCAAGTACATCATCTAGTGTATTCAGTTTTTCAACTGTAATTTTAGAACGGAATCCTCAGCACCATGAAGGCTCATTATACAACCAAGGACAAGAAACTTCGTGTTATCAGGCCCTTGGTTTATGTAAGGGAAAAGGAATTGCGCGATTTTGCCGAGCAAAACAAACTTCCTGTTATACCCGAGAATTGCCCTGCTTGTTTCTCCAGCCCCACCGAGAGGTACCGTATGAAGCAACTCTTAGCAAGCCAAGAACTCCTCTTCCCCAAATTGTTCAATTCTCTGAAGTCGGCCCTTAAGCCCCTACTTGAAGTCAGCTCTCCATTCAGTTCTGAAATGAGAGCCATGGCGGTGCAGAATATCGTACAGCATCAGGACAAGATCGAACCGAGCAAAGAACCTGCGATCGCAAAAGCAGATAGTTAAGTTGTTACTTTTTGATTCATTTTCTTAATTTGAAGAAGATTGTTGCCTGTTTCCTTCTTCGAATGATTGTTACTGGGATAAACGAAATTAAATGGTCACGATATTGATTTATCGCAGCTATGTCGAATCATCTCTGCGTCGTATCGCCGCTGTGTGTGCTCACAACCCACTTTCATGTAAAACGTTGTCAACTGAGCTACAAGCAACTTCTTTATCAACCTGCGACTCAGTCAATGAAAACATGAAAATTAAATTTTGTCGCGATTCAAACGAGCTTCAGTCTTCGAATCTTCTTAAATTCGGCTTCCAACTTAGTAGCGGGCGGAACTTTGGAACGAACAGTAAACTTCTTCAGAGTATCGAGTTCGATCTGCGACCTTAACAAATCCTTAAACGCTTTTTCGTAGCGGAGTAAGATAATTTGACAAAATGGTGCAGAGCTGAAAGGAGACAACAGATAACTGGTCGCCTCTTTCGGTGCTTTGGTCGCTTAACAGTCCGTGACACTAATTCGAAGCCACACGACCACTAGAGACATCTTACGTCAAGTTGGTGTTATCACGAATGTAATTTGAAGAATATTGTTGCCTGTTTCCTTCTTCGAATGATTGTTACTGGGATAAACGAAATTATGTGGTCAAGATATTGATTTATCACAGCTATATCGAATCATCTCAGCGTCGTATCGCTCGACAGATAGCCGATTTACAATCGACCTAATATGCTCTGTTAAACAAAACCACGTTGTCGATTTCGCTCGATCGAAGACGAGTCGTTCGAGAAATAGAAAGTCCTTTCTGATCGTCGCGACATCCGAGAGTCGGGCTCGGTAGAAAAAAAACTCTGTTAACGCGCGAGTAGTTTCCTCATCGACATCTAAGAGCAAAAGTGAAACCAAATTCTCCACGAGAACAAACCTTCACTAACTGACGTTTCGACGATGTGCTCGAGCAATCCACTCTCCATGCACATTCCTATTCCAGTGGGTACGTCTTCCAGCGACCTCGTTGGCAACTGAATGATTTGAACATGTTTTATTTACCGCCTACAACATATTTTTTGTTCATACCGTATCTTCCTTCTTCTTACTGCCAAATGCGTCAAAGGACAGGGACTCGTCGTCCACAACAAGTCTTCTTCTACGCGCTATGAAAAAGTCTTTTTTCTTTTGTAGCGCAATGCCGGCGGCGGTCTTCGGAGTAAGTTTCGTGAGCTGCACTCCGATTCCTCTGATGTCTTCCACACAAGGATGTAGCGCCTCGAAGAGTTTCATTACTTCTCTATGAATTATGGCAGGGTCGCAGAAGGGATTTGCTATGTTAGAGGATTTCGTATGAACATCGCATCGTCCGTGGCCCATGAACTTTGCTGGGTTTATAGGCGCGTCTGCGGAGCGAATCTAGAAAGTCGCCGTGATGCATCTATAAACTCTTATTACCATCAATTTGAGTGTAATCGACTGCGCGTCCATTTCTGCAGTCAGCAATTTTGATTTCAACTCGTCCGCTAGGGTTTGAATGAAGCTTGAAAACTCCGTGGTGGTTGTGAGGCGTATACCGTAGTTTATGTCGCACGAAACGGACTGGCGGAGTTTCTTATCAATCAGTTCAGTGTAGTCGATACCTCGGCTCTGTTCGTAGAGCTGCAAATATATTTAATTGAACAGCGAATTTCGAGATCGGCTAACTTGTTTTCCCAATTTGTTTCCCACCAATTTCTGCAACGATTCTTTTTTGAAGTCACGCAAGTCAGCACACGTGTACACCGGCTTGATAAGGTTGTCCAACTTCGATAGAACCGAGAATCCTACTCCGGGAAGATCAGAAACCTTCACATGAGACATGAAACGATGAATCCCTTCCAAATCACTGTTGACCATGAATTGACCGTTCGGTTTGGCCTTTCTCGTCGCTAATCTCGCCAGTAGAAGGTTCGTTCCAACTCCCACAGAAACGGGACAACCGGTTGCTTCCAGAATGTCCGTTCGCATTTGCTTGACGATTCCCATAATATCTGAGATCTGTTTGTCGCGTGCGATGGCCGACAGATCCACATACATCTCGTCACAGCTGATCGCCCGAATCTCGTGGGTAAAACCACTGATAATCTGGTAAATGGCCAGCGAAGTGGAGCGATATTCGTCGAATTCATATGGTAAGCAAACCAGATTCTGACAGTTCTTCAAGGCATCTCTCATCAACATTCCATTTTTTATGTTAAAACGACGAGCTTCGTAGTTGCACGACGCTAATTCGGCGAATCCAGGTCCGGATTTGTTGCCCTACAAAAATGTCTGCTTGATTAAATGGTTACAGCGATTATTACCCTGGAATGTGTTACAGCGACAGGCTTCCCAATCAAATCCGGCCGTTTCCTCAAAGCGACCGAAACAAAGAAGCAATCGAAATCAAAGTGTCCATAATAAGAGTCGTTCTGTTTTTCGCTAAACTCTAAATATGAGAAAGCTCTCAAGCAGGACATACGACGCTTACTAGTTTGGGTCAACAAGGTGATTCAGACGTGCTCTTGAACCGCAGTCGCTCAATCCGCCATCGGTCCTTAGTTTCTGTACCCACTGCTTCATTTCTTGCGCCAACGTCGAGATCAGATGCAAACGTGAACGCGAATAGAACTCAGAGAGGAAATTGGGATTCTTCGCACCGTCAAGGAGTGCATTCGACGTGGACGCCTCGTTTTCGTTTCCAAAGAGCAAGAACGACTCTTCTGGAAGAAGTTTACGGGCACGGATGCTATTAACTATTCTGTTATGCTTCGAGTGTGTGAGTGGCAAACCTTTCGGTGATCCAGTCGGGTCGAATGACCTTCTCGTTCTTCCGCAGTTTAACGATTTTTGCTGTTGCGAGGTTCGTGGCAACAGTGTAAGTTGTTTTCTCGTAGAAGTAGTACGTGTGGTACTCTCCACCATTCTCTACCATCAAACGACGGAGCTCGAGTGCCGGGGGATCTGCAAACAGGGCTTACATTACAACACCCGAGTATGTGATCACCTGTTAGGCCGTTTACGTATATGGAGATCCCTTTGAAGAGATCCGACGTGCTAGAGACGATGTTGATTTGTTCATTCAGTTTTCTGGTCTTCTCTCTCATATACTGTCCCTAAAAGAAACATGTGTGAACCAATTTCAGGTGCTGAAGGAAACTTACGAAGGATTCATAGCCACCCCGGTGCGACTGGTCGTCGAAACGCCGCTTTTTGGGTTCCCGGGACGTGGAAGACGAATCCGAGATGCCGGGAGACGTCGGATTTACCGCCATCGTGGAGGTCGCAGAAAGATTTCGTAGATTCGAGGAAATTCGTGATTCGCCGCAACTTTTGATTCCGTTTCAAGACCGTTTGTGAAGTTCAGCTGATCAATAGGCGGCCTGTAGCTGTAGCGATACAAGCCCTCTCGGCGGAATCGCTTGAAATCTCGAGGCGAAATAGTCGGCAATGTTAGCTTACAGACTTTAGGTTAGGAGATGCCGCCATCACATGCAGAACAGAGCGAAAGGCGGCCGTTATTTCGCCGCGCACAACGTCACTTCCTTCACAGCTTCATGCTGTGCGAACAATCGGCTTGTTCGCGGCAAGGTGACCGGCAATGATTCAATTTAGCGATGGCGGCCCCGTTAAATGACGAAGAACGAGGATTTCGCGAAAGGGAAGGAGACTCGTGTGTCGCAGTGCTGATTTGTTGAAATACGGCTTCTTAAAGTTTGCGACTGGTGCATTCATTCGGCCTTGTAGATGTGCACTCAAGAAAAATTAGTTCATAAGGAGGTCCAATGATAGGGGTGTTACCGGAATGTTTCTACGAAAGATGCGAATTAAATATACTTCACGCTTTAAAGTGAATTTTTGGTCTCGCAACGAAAGTTATGATTGTCACGGTATTGCGGCTTTCCTATGTTCGCGAAATTTCTGTCTGCTTAAACGTATGGCCATTTGTCCTCTTGTGTTGCGTGAGCTTGGGAATTTATGTGTATTTTGGATTGTTGCTGCTGGAATTTTTGCCCATTTTTGTGTTGTAAGTCTGCTGCATGATGTCTTCATTTTTGCAGAACCATGAACCCCGAGAAACTGGCCAAGCTTCAGGAAGCTGTGCGCACCGGTGGGTCGGGCACCATGCGCAGGAAGAAGAAGATCATCCGCAGAGATCCCCAGCTTGAGGACCAAAAGGTCAAGAACAACATGAAGAAAATCGGAATGGCTCCTGTGCAGGGAATTGAAGAGGTCAACATGATAAAGGAGGATGGCACCATTCTTCATTTCCTCAACCCCAAGTGCCAAGCCGCTGTGGGAGCGAACACGTTTGCCGTCACAGGCACCGCTGAAACCAAGCAGGTGGTGGAGATGGTCGGAACGCACCCGACAATCCTCAATCAACTGGGCCCTGAATCGCTGATCCACCTCAAGAAGCTTGCCAGCCAGGATCCTAACATTTCTCCAGTCGAGGTGTCTGATGTGCCTGGTATGTTGTGCAAGTGATATAATTGGTTACATAACTAAGTGTTTTAGAATTGGTCGAAAACTTCGAGGTTGCATCGCTGAACGAAGCCTAAAAATGAGTTGTTGCACCGAGTTTGGTGATGTTTTGGACATAAATTTGTTATTTCGAAATTGTCTTGCATTGTTGTGGGGATACATTTCAGGGTAGTGCTTTATGGTTGTTTTTTTTGCTCACTAGGCTTGATCCCAGTAAATCCGTACTGTCCACTGCATCTCTTGAGACGAAAACTTCATTTAGTAATTCGAGCGTTTTCACTTGTGATGTCATTCCGATCAATGATGTTTCTATTCTGACCTTTTGAACAACACGAAGAAAATTGGAGTGGCTGCTGCTCTCTTGAACAAAAAACATCCAAAAACGAACTGAACACGCCTATCAATCATCGATGCGCTATTTTTAGCGCAATTTAACCTACACAAGCGATCAAGGACGCAACTTTTGTTGCTCTCTATAAAGTTTGCGTCGCGGACCTGCGCGGTGATGAGTTTGCGCTTGTTTGTCCCCGCTTCAATCGGAGATCAGCCGCTGTCGTTACGCTTGTTATTAGTACAGTACTTCTCCACCACCGTCAGCGGACGATGATTGATTACCGTAACTGCTTCAAACCGGTCGCTGTTTGCTCCTCGATTATGGTTGACTTCTTTGGTGATCGCGACCAGACGGCGACGATCCTCTGGAAGATCTAGTCGAATAATTGAAGACTCGATTTGGAACACAAAAGTCACCTGGGTTGCAGGCAAATCAACTTACTTTCCGAACAACTCGTTGATGCGAAGATCCATTCTCAACTTGACACCCAAATGAAACACCAAATTTGTGCCAAATCTGCCGTATAACCTGCTGCAGTCGGCGCATACAATCGCGCACTCTTGGAAAGCCAAATTCTAACATTTGTTTTCTGGCGCTCAGGGCGACTACCGTAGCGCACCAACTACTGCGGGAACAAACATTGCGTCGTCGCTCTTTGAACACATTTTGTGTTTCTCACACGCATTACCGTAACCCTCGCGCGTCAAAAGCTCTATCTACAGCTGCGATCACTTTCAAAGTGCAAAATATTGTGGAATGAGGCTGCGCGGACCCGTTTGTTTCCTTTCTTCGCTCGTTTTCGTCTCAAAACCGAGCAACTGGCCGAGATAACAATCAACGGAGGTGTGAAGTGGCAGGAAGCTGTTTTGGCGCCGCTGTTTTGACGGTTTTTGAGAGGCGCACAAGGGTTCCCATGCCCAAAGAAGGGTTACGACGGCGTTACGCTGGTCATAAACACGGTCTTTTTGCGAAAATGGTTAAGGAGCGCATGGGAAACTGGGATGTCAAACGGGGTTTGTTGTTTGCGGCCTTTTCAAGGTTCGGAAAATGCGTGTGGAGGTCGCCTCAATTTCGACCTCGTTTTTGCGTTCAAAACAGAATCGTCACAAAGAATACCTTAAGCAGATGTTTGATCAGGTAGAACGGTTGACGTTCTAGCAGTTCAGGCCTATTGACTGCTCCCTCGAAACCCCTCATGGGCGCGTTTTTGCGACCAGATAGTCGCATTCGTCACGGCTCGCGTCGTCACACCTTTGAAGAACAAATTGATCTCATCTTGCGGCAAATGATATCATTTCGCCGTGCGTGCGCGACGGAACCTTTTTTGACAACTGATTGAATACCGGCACACACGTTACAACGCATTGTTGCGAGCCAGATCACCATATCCCTTTCGCGGATTGCTCTGCAACATGGTAAACTACGGTAATTACTGTGCGCACCAAAAGGATTAGCGTCACTCACTCATGTCAGCGAAGAGAGCATTTTGTGGTGCAGATCGGCGGAATACCGCACTTTGATCAGATTTAATAATTTCTGTTTTTGTTCAATGCTTGAAGGAACTGATCGATCAAAATCGGTCTTGAGTGCCATTGCACATTTAGAAGATCATACAATCAGTTCAGTTCTGCCAAGTAAGCAGCAGAGCTTTGCGATGTGCTCGCTTCTGGACTCGCGTTCCAGGAAAAGCAGTTCAGAACGCCTTCCTGCGATTCTTGCCGCGTCCACCAGAATCGCATCAGCGAGCGATCGCTTCCCTCGCACTGTTTGTTTTCCGTTTTTGTGGCGCGACGATCGCGTTTTTCAATTTCACAGGCGAGCGGTCAAACGTGTCCGCCGGGTGCCTAAGTGCGGATTAACCGAGTAATCTCGCCTGACCGCCGTTGCACAATGGTCACTCGAACTCCACGGACGTGTGAGGCGAAAAGCGCCTGGATGACCAGCAACATCGATTGATCGGGAGAGATCAGCAACGAGGGGCGGAACGGGAGAGCCTGAGGGGCGCCGGGCTAGTGGGAGGGGCGCCCGAGGCGGGCGCGCAGCGATCGGTGCTCGGGTCGACTTCGCTCAATGGTCGCGCAGCACTGTCTTCGCCTCTGTTGTCGCACGGCTCCATACGACTGAAGAAGAGAAGTCTTCGAAGATGAAGTTGATTTTCGAGACCCGACGAAGGGTCCTCCCTGACCTACTCCTCCTCGGGGCTCTGCTGCCCCTCCTCGCAGCGGCCGATTCCGGCGTCATCCACTTTGGCGACGCCGAGGCGCCCCTCGAGACCCGAGCTCGCCGCTCGATCGCGCCTTCGGTCGCGGAATCCGCCGACCTTTTCGGGAGGACGGATGCCGAGCGCGCAAAGGTCGACTTCTACATGAAGAAGCTGAACGACCTCGCAAACGATCGCCACCCCTCGACTTCTGCGGCTGCTGCTGATTCAGGCGACGCGACACAGGTGAGTAGACGCCGCGCACAGCGACCTGACCGATTTAAATTCGATTCTTTTGTTTATCTCCTTGTTCGACCTCGGCGCGCTCCTTCCGCTGAACGGATGAGCCTTTAAAAACCCCCAATCGCTTTTTTGGACGGGAAGTCTGCCGGGGATTCGCTGTTTTCCGGGCGATTCGGGGCTCAGATGTGCGAAGAAGCGATTTGAGAGTGGGAAAGAAACGGTTTTCTGTTCTGGAACAGGTTCCTTTTGCTTCCTCGAGGGTGAAACACCGCAGCACCGGCGTCTTTCTTTCCACGTTGCGCCACACACCTTCTAGCGCTTTAGCCCAATCATTATCGATCGCTAATTCGTCGCTTTCAGTTCACAGATCTCAAGAAATCGTTCGAATCATGGGATCGTCGCATGCACGACCAGGGCTCTGTGCTCAATCCAGAGGAGCACGGAGGCCACTTTGAAGGTGACTATCTCGTTCGGCTCTCTCTGATTACCGTAACCCTTTCTTCAGGCGACATCGTGCTCACCGGAGACCAAGCCGAGAATCTCTACAAAAGGGCGATTCAACACGGAAACCGCGTGAAGAGGAAGTTTATTGGCTCCGCAGTCCGTCGCTGGGACCCGAAGAAGCCGATCGCTTACAGCTTTGACGGCTCGCACAGTAAGTCAGTTAGGCTCTAAGATGCTCTGTTTGCGCTTCCGATTGCCCTCCGATGGAGGGGAACGAAGCCGATTTGCATATTTGCTGTTTGTGTTCTGCGCAAAACTGAACCCTGATTGCTTGTTGTGTTACGCGGTGAATTGAAACGACCTCGGCGGAGTCGTTTGGAGCGGTTTTCAAGGTCGTCGCGTAGGACGAAACCAAAAAACAGCGCTGAATATCGCTAATCACTCTTATTCGCCTTTTTCAGCGGCCCGCGAGCAGCGCGTCATCGAGTTGGCCCTCGAGCACTGGCACAACATCACGTGCCTCAACTTCGTGCGCAGGGACGACGAACCCGCCGGGAATCGCATCGTCTTCACTGACGTTGACGGATGCGCCAGCAACGTGGGCCGCCACCCTCTAGGCGAGCCGCAGTTCGTCTCCTTGGCCCCGGAGTGCATCAGGGTAAGTGGTTTTGAGAGTTTGGTTTGTGAACCCCCGGTTTTTGATCTCTGACTGTTGCACGAGGGCGCCGTCGTGTCTCCTCCGACGCGTTCCACCTTCCGCGCGAGAGCCGCTCGCCCGTAGGCAAATTCAGGCGGCAGAAGTGGCGTAATTGGAGTTGGAGGGATAAAATCAAGGGAGGAGAGGCGAAATGCGGAGAACGCGCTGGGAACTGGTTGGGGCGAGCGCAATCTCTGCGAAGAAAAGCGAAACGGTGGAGAATTGGAATTTTCGTTTTTCTGCAAATTCAGCGATTTCACACGTGGTTGAGATTTTGGTTTCTACGGTTTGTGCATCGCCCGGTGGAGCTTTTGCGTAGGTTCCCGCGGGAAAGAGGCGTTTTTCCTGCGGAAACCATATGATCTGCTCGCTCTCTTCGCCGTCTTCCGAATTCTCGATGACGACGTGACAACTCGCGCGGGGCGTCAACCGCATCTCGATTTCTTTGCGTCCGTGCGAAAGATCTTCGAATGCACCGAGCGAACTTTGCTTCGCTGACGTCAGCGTCCCGATGGTCGCTGGGTGCATCCACAGAACCCCGAGGCGTCCGCTCTCGGGTTCGTGCGGTGCGAACCGATTCGATGCTGATCTATCGCTGACCTTCAGCGTCGACGTCAACGACGATTCAGAACAAATCGGAACTGACTCCCGGAGGAAGGAAGTGTTTCCGAGCGGTTTAGAACGGTTTACACCGCGCACAGGTGCGGCGGGTGCGTGCGGTGGAAGATTCCGACTTTTTGCGTGTCGCAGTCACGCGTCGCCTTCTGCACCCATCGCGCTTCTTCTCCCACTTTACACAGCGCACTCAGCGCGTTTCTTCGGTGCAAAAGGTCATTGAGAAACAACGCGACTCTCGCATGCTCCTATTGTTCGCCACCGCCCAACAAACGCTAAACTGAGCCGAGAACAAGCACTGAATGTGTAGATTTCAGCTCGGCGTGATTGCCCACGAAGTGGCGCACGCCCTGGGATTCTGGCACGAGCAATCGCGTCCCGACCGCGACGCATGGGTCCAAGTGCGGTGGGAGAACATCGACCGCGACAGCAAAGGACAATTTCTCAAGGAACAACCCTCCGATGTCGACAACGCCGGAGTCCCCTACGACTACGGTAGCATTATGCACTACAGGTTGGTGGAAAGCTCATTAGAGCCGAATTGGAGGGAATTCGTTGTAGGAGCAAAGCGTTCGCTCGCTACGATGATCTCTTCACGATGAACACCTTCATCGCCGACTACCAACGCACGATCGGCCAACGCGACCAACTCTCCTTCAACGACATCCGTCTCATGAACAAAATCTACTGCCGGGACAGCTGCCCCACGCAGCTCCCCTGCCAGCGCGGCGGATACACCGATCCGAGAAGGTGCGATCGCTGCCGATGTCCCGACGGATTCACCGGACAGTACTGTGAGCAAGTTATGCCGGGTTACGGTAGCGACTGCGGCGGTCGCGTCGAAGTGTCGAGCGTGTGGAGCCGAATCACGAGTCCGGGTTACCCGGCGGAATTTCGCGAGGGTCAAGAATGCTCGTGGTTGCTGGTCGCGCCCAAGGGCCAACGCGTCCAGTTCCAGTTCTACGGCGAGTTCGAGATGTACTGCAAGGTGCGGCATTCGCTCTGCATGGATTACGTTGAAATCCGAAATTCGACTGACTTTGCCAACACGGGAATGAGGTGCGTCGCGTCGTCCACTCCCCGCGATCATTGAATCGTTTCTCTTCAGGTACTGCTGCTTCGGCACGCCCTCGTCGTCGATAATCTCAGCCACCGAAGACATGCTGATCCTCTTCCGCTCGTTCTATCGCGGAGGAAAAGGATTCCAAGCGCAAGTGCGCGCGATTCCGAGTGCGGGTTCGTGGAGTGATTGGTCTCCCTGGAGTGCTTGCTCAGCTTCTTGTGGTGCCTGCGGCGTCCGGAAACGCACGCGCGTTTGCCCTCCCGACGCTGTTTGTCTGTCAGTCGCTTCGCTTTTTTTATTTTCGCTAATTTACTTTTTCCCTCCGCTCTGCGTTCCGAATTCTGATTTTCGTGATTTCAGCGGCGATCGGCAGGAGACCGAGGTCTGCAATAGAACTCCCTGCGAAGGACTTTGCGCCCGTAAGCGGACAGAAGAGTCCGAGTGTTCTGGAATCCTCGCACTTATCAAGACGCTCAAATGCCGAACGTGAGTCCTGTGTTTCTCGCAATTTCGCTGAAATCGCGTTTTCAGAGAAAAAGTAGTAATGGAGAAATGCAAAGAGAACTGCTGCTCGGGCTTCGAACTCAATCCCGACGGCGAGTGCGCTTCCACTTCCGGGTAATCTCTCTGGACGTTTCACACCTCGCTCGCCACCTCCCCTCCCATAGTCCTCGCCGTTGTAGTCCTGCCTCCTCGTCCCATTCGCCCCCGTCGCATATTGTGACTCCGAGACTCGCCTCTCCGTTGTTGTTGTACCATAGTCAGTCTTCCTTGTTCTTCCCCGTGGCGCTTTAACGAATATTAGTGAAATGTCCGCAGCTAATAACCTTTGTATATAATTGTTGTCCAGTTCCTCTTCTTTCACTCGGTCTGTTCGCACAGAAGGTGATAAACCGACTCCATGTCATCGATGCGGTGCTCTTCTCTTCATCCGCGAGTCATGAATGACGACGATACGCCCTAATAGAAGAAGAAACAGCGGAACCGGTCTAGACCCCTGATTCTCAGTTTATGTACATAGAGAATTGCCAAAACAATAATTTACACTCACTGACAAACATATGACAAACAACGCACACTACTGTAGCGGTTCAGGCGACGCCAGCTGATGAGGATCCGACACTGAAGCCACCCAGTCGACCATCTTTAATTCAGTCATAAGTTCGATCAACTTTAACCGATTACTTTCGGCGATTTCCTCTTTTTCCTTGAGATCAGGACGTTTGAAAGAAGTCGCTCCTGACATGTGGGCAATCCAGTCTTCATTGGTGAACGGTTTCTTGCTCACTTTGTCGTTCTTGTCAAGAATGATTCGAATTTGTAGCAAATGATCGAGAAGCTGGACACAATACTCAATAATTGTATTTGGGTCGTTCACTCCAGCCACACGACGGTCTCGATCAGCCGCTTTCAAGATATTCAGCAGCGTTAAACAGCGGAAGGTTATGTCCTAAACATAATATCAAAAATTGGTGTGCAATGTGCAAATTATGCAAAGGTACCTGAATAAGTTCTTTACCAATATTCGTTAACTTCTCAACAGACTCGTTCGCTAGATTTTTCAAAATATGACTGGGATACGGCGGCGGATTTAATCGCTTTTGCTCGGTACGCGCGGGCTGCGCTTGCACTGGTGGTCGCTGAGGTTGTTGCGATTCTTGTACGAATTGACTGTGCGGACCCCCTATAACTGTCCTCGGTGCAGCTTCCACAGATCCTGGAGCTCCGAACATCTGTGGAGGCCCGGCAATAGACGTCATCGGCTGCTGACGCATGCTACCAAACATTCCTAAAAACCAGAGATCTATTTACCTGCGGATACTTCTCATACCCATCTGCTGCTGCTGCTGCTGTGGGTTCAACTGTTGATTTGCACCCATGTTTGGTGATGGAACGAAGGAGCTTGGGTTCTAAGTTCAGATTGATGTTAATTCGCAACATGACTCGTTTTATACCTGCTGGTTCGGTAGCATTGGTGGAGAGATCAATTCTGAATGGTTGAATGGAATGACCTTACACACATCAAATACACGATATGATCACGATTTCACGAACGTAATTGTAATCGTCGCAATGCGTATGAAATGAATTCATCGTGGGACCCAAATGAACAACATTTAAAATCGTACAAATACAAAAGAGATCATTAATTCACTTCCATGAGTTCGTCATCACCAGTAAGCTGCTTCGCTTGGTGGATTTGATCGCGTACATGCATAAACGACCCCACCAAGCAGCCTAACTGAATACTATCGGAGCAGCCGGCGGCAAGTCGGACTTCGATATCTGCCAGCGCTTGAATGAGGTTGCAGACGTACTTCGACGGAATGTCAAGCATCAGAACAAATCCGTGTAGGCTGGTGATAAGATCCTGGAGAGCGTAGCAGCGATCGGCGCACATCTTGTTGATTTCTGGAATGTTCCAATATTCCGCTGGTTTAATTTCAAGAGTCGGCGCTCAAATTCCTAAGTACTCTAATCAAACTCACCAGCAATCGCGTCTTCGACGGTTTCGTTCAAAAGAACGCGGAGAATGTTCTTAATCACCACAGGCAGTGGTTGTCCAACGCAATTGTAAACGTTCTCCTCATTTACTACAGTGAACGCCATTGCTGTGCTCTGAAGAATGTTCAAGACCCGTCGCATATCACCTTCGGCTAAACTCAAAAGCGCTTCTTTGCCGTCATCTGTCATGTTCACGTTCTCAGTCTTAGCGACTTCCATCAATCGAGGAACGATCTGTTCAGTCTTGAGAGGCGCAAACCGGAATCTGCAGAAATCATGGTTAGTTGCGAACAAGCAAAAACTCTTCTATACCTCGTACAGCGCGACTGGATCGCGGGAATAATTTTCGATAGATAATTGCAGATCATGCAAAAACGAACGTTATCTGAGTACTTTTCAATTACGCGACGTAACGCATTCTGTGCGTCTTTTGTCATCGCATCAGCTTCATCCAGAATCACCAGCTTCACGCTCTTTGCAACATCGGCGACAAGAGATTTCGATTGAGCGAAGTTGATGATTTGCTCCCGTACAACGTCGATACCTCGCTCATCGGACGCGTTGAGCTTTAACACGAAAACATGATGATTACGAATTTCCCGTTCAAGCGTACCTCCAAAACAAGGCTTTTGTATTGTCGCGGCGTATACATCGTCTTTGCACAGGCGAGGATAGTGCTGGTTTTACCCGTTCCGGGGGTCCATAAAACAGCAAATGAGGCAAGCGATTTTCCTCCATCAAATTTGTAACTAAAAGCGAGAACTGAAGCTTCAGAAACAAAGCTGTTCCATGCAGACTTACGTGTTTTAATGATCTCCGTGTGTGACACAAGTTCGTCCATCTCAAAAGCAATCATTGAGTTGACTTCTTACCTAATTAGTGGCTTACCTTCTGAGGACGATACTTTTCAACCCATGGGAGGTTCTTTCCAACCGTAACAAACGTTTCCTGGGAACTCGAAGACGCCATTTCGTCTGAGTCGTCTGGAATTTTTGCGAATGATGATACCGCAAATGCGAAGGTTTGAAGTTACAAGTGCGCGAAGAACAAATTTGAAAAACGCGCGTTTCAACACCGTATTAAACGGTGCAAAAATCAGGACCGACGGTACGTGAATTTTCAGAATAACATGAGTAAATACGGCAAGAGAAGCCAGCCGAACGTATCTTTGTTGGATTCCGGATGCATGGATCTTGAACTGCCTTGTTGGAGCACGTGAAATCGTGATGATCATCTGATCTTTTCGCAATTTAAAACGCGAGTTTAGAAGATATTTGTTGTCGCAGCTTCAACCTCGCAACGCAACTTATTGCCAAATCTATCTGTTTTTGGTAGAAGTTTATTTGCCTTTTACCTTTCTGATTTTTTACCCAATGATCCCAGATTTCAGTTTGGCTCAATTTCGGCTTTGTAGATTTGCGGGGATTTCGCAATCATTTCCTAATTTTCACGTGTATTTCAGGCATCAGCAGTCACGAAGGATGATGGCTCATTGCATTGCGATTATTGGGAAAGACGTACGTTAACTAGAATATACTGGCTTTCACGCGTAACATTTGTAAATACGGTTTCAGGGCTCGCCTTTGTATTTTAAGGCTTCCGAGAAAGATAAACAAAATGCTCTTGAACTGGAGACATTCATCGACTGTTCGCTGGATATTATAGACGAACGCGTGGAACAAAAAAAGGTTCCTGAATTGTTTCTGGGTGCTCTCACAAACGATTACAACTACAAGGTACGTATTCATGTGTTTCCGGTCTATTGCGTATGTTGCTTTCAGTCTTTCGGCTTTATAACGAACACGAACGTGAAATTTCTGATTGTGACTGATGTGTTCAATAATGCAATCACCGATCAAGACCTGAGAGCGGTTAGTATAGTTTCGTTGTACTCAAATGTATCCCTTTTTCAGATGTTTAAACGGTTTCATAACGTTTACTGCAATGTATTGCTTGATCCATTTTACGTACCAGGTGAACCAATCAAATCCAAGCATCTGAATTTATTTGCCGCCGAAGTCTTGAGGCGATGATCAAATGCGTTTTGAATTATTTCTGTGATTTGTACATACAATAAATTGTTTTTTAGAAGCAGTCATTTCTAGGTTTCTGTACTTTCTGTTCTGCTGTATACTTTAATTGTTTTTGACGATTTAGTCCATAACCTTCCACGTGTTTCAGATGAGCGGAAATTTCAGTGGTGTTGTGCGTATCACGGATCTCAATGACTTCATCACTCCTGCACAGGTAAACGCAAGATTCCATGTGTGATCGTTATCTTGTGATGGACAGGCGTGCATCATACCTCTCAAAACAAAGTCTTCCGATGAAAATGCCGGAAATGTGAATATACGGAAACGAGTCTTCGTCGCCGCCCCAGACGAAAAATCCAACAAAGTCGCTGTTTCGCTAAATGACTGCCTGGCTTGTACCGGATGTGTTACAAGTGCCGAAACAGTTCTTATCCAAGAACAGTCGGCCGGAAAGATGATCGAAGCAATTCCGAAGTACGAGATTTCAGTTGTGACACTGTCGCCACAAGCCGTCTGTTCGATTGCCGCAAAACGATCCATGACGGTTTCTGACACCGCAAGACTGATTTGTAGCTATTTAAAGTCGAAAGGAGTACGTTATATTATCGACTCCGGTTTTGCGAGAGAACTTACGTTGGAATTATCATATGAGGAGTGGGTAGAGAAACATAAGGAACCAACAAACTCACCGTCGCCTTTGTTCTGCTCTGTCTGCCCGGGATTTGTTTGCTATGCTGAAAAAACCCACGGCAAACTGTTGGTACCGTTGATGAGCCGTGTGAGGTCACCACAAGCTGTCGCTGGAGCTCTCGTTAAGGACTACTTAGCTCGAAAACTGGAGGTTTCCCCGAAGCGTATCTTCCATACGTCGGTGATGCCCTGTTTCGACAAGAAGTTGGAGGCTTCGAGAGCTGAATTCAAACTGGAAGATGATGTTCCCGAAGTCGACTGCGTTATCAGCACTTCCGAGTTGAGTGAGCTCATCGAAGGAATAGAATTATCGGACTGGCATGAAGACCTGACGCCTTCATCCACTTCTTGGCTTAACAGAGTGGAGCAAGGAGTTTTGAGTGGAAACGATATGAAAGAAGAACCATCTGGTGCTTACGGAGAATACATATTGCGGCGGTACCTAGAATCGAACAAAGCAGCTTTGAAAGTAAAGCGTGAGAAGTAAGTTATTATTAGTTGTGATCAAAAACAAATTAGTCATTATAGGACGGATAATAAGGAGATCGTAGAAGTCAGCAACGAAGAAGACTCCGTTGTCTTTTCTATGGCGAAGATCTACGGATTCCGTAACATACAAAATATGGTCAACAAGCTAAAAAAACGCAAATTCCCCATTAGCTACGTAGAAGTAATGGCTTGTCCATCGGGTAGAATTAAATTAAATTAACAATTAACAAGATGATACCTGAGTTCAGGATGCTCGAACGGAGGTGGTCAGATGCGCGCAGACACAACAGATGGACGGCAGGAATTGCTAGCTGCGGTGAACGAAAAATACAAGACTATTTCGGATGATGCTGGAGACATGAAAGTGGAGCTGAGCGCGATACGAGCAGATTGGTTGCGGTTGAACGGTGAATACGAGAAGCTTTTGAAGACAGAGTTTCACATTGTTGACCGCAATGTGCTGGGACAAGCCGCACTAAGATGGTAGAGACGTTGAAGCTCGCTGTGAAGTAGTGGATACGCGGAGATTGTTGTAGACGTTGTTGAAGATATGTATTCTACATAAACAGTTTATAAATAACACAGTCAACAGGTCAAATGATTCACAACATAAAGAAGCCTAATTCATAGACTAACCTCGAAATAGACAGAAAGTGGAAAATAATGCGGCTTCAACAAATACGGGCCGCTTGGGGAGAGACACTACGAGAGTGAGTAGGGCTGCGGGAACGGCTTCGGCTGCGACGGGGAGAGCCTTGCTGGTACTTCGGCGACTCACGTTCACGTGCTGGAGTCGAGCGCGAACGGCTGCGACGAGGAGAGCCTTGCGGGTACTTCGGCGAATCCCGTTCACGAGCGGGTGGTGAGCGGGAACGGCTGCGACGACGAGGCGAACGTGAACGGGAACGCGAGCGCGAATGGCGGCGTCCACCACCACCTCCGCCTCCTCCACCACCACGTCCGTAGTCAGATCCTCCACGACCTCCTCCAAAACCGCCTCCACCACCACCACCACGGCGACGTCCACCATTGGAGAGTTCCACACGA
>MQUG01003329.1:0-136214 GCA_007213375.1 Steinernema feltiae
CTGTCGCTGGAGCTCTCGTTAAGGACTACTTAGCTCGAAAACTGGAGGTTTCCCCGAAGCGTATCTTCCATACGTCGGTGATGCCCTGTTTCGACAAGAAGTTGGAGGCTTCGAGAGCTGAATTCAAACTGGAAGATGATGTTCCCGAAGTCGACTGCGTTATCAGCACTTCCGAGTTGAGTGAGCTCATCGAAGGAATAGAATTATCGGACTGGCATGAAGACCTGACGCCTTCATCCACTTCTTGGCTTAACAGAGTGGAGCAAGGAGTTTTGAGTGGAAACGATATGAAAGAAGAACCATCTGGTGCTTACGGAGAATACATATTGCGGCGGTACCTAGAATCGAACAAAGCAGCTTTGAAAGTAAAGCGTGAGAAGTAAGTTATTATTAGTTGTGATCAAAAACAAATTAGTCATTATAGGACGGATAATAAGGAGATCGTAGAAGTCAGCAACGAAGAAGACTCCGTTGTCTTTTCTATGGCGAAGATCTACGGATTCCGTAACATACAAAATATGGTCAACAAGCTAAAAAAACGCAAATTCCCCAGTAGCTACGTAGAAGTAATGGCTTGTCCATCGGGTAGAATTAAATTAAATTAACAATTAACAAGATGATACCTGAGTTCAGGATGCTCGAACGGAGGTGGTCAGATGCGCGCAGACACAACAGATGGACGGCAGGAATTGCTAGCTGCGGTGAACGAAAAATACAAGACTATTTCGGATGATGCTGGAGACATGAAAGTGGAGCTGAGCGCGATACGAGCAGATTGGTTGCGGTTGAACGGTGAATACGAGAAGCTTTTGAAGACAGAGTTTCACATTGTTGACCGCAATGTGCTGGGACAAGCCGCACTAAGATGGTAGAGACGTTGAAGCTCGCTGTGAAGTAGTGGATACGCGGAGATTGTTGTAGACGTTGTTGAAGATATGTATTCTACATAAACAGTTTATAAATAACACAGTCAACAGGTCAAATGATTCACAACATAAAGAAGCCTAATTCATAGACTAACCTCGAAATAGACAGAAGAGTGGGAAAATTAATGCGGCTTCAACAAATACGGGCCCGCTTGGGAGAGACACTACGAGAGTGAGTAGGGCTGCGGGAACGGCTTCGGCTGCGACGGGGAGAGCCTTGCTGGTACTTCGGCGACTCACGTTCACGTGCTGGAGTCGAGCGCGAACGGCTGCGACGAGGAGAGCCTTGCGGGTACTTCGGCGAATCCCGTTCACGAGCGGGTGGTGAGCGGGAACGGCTGCGACGACGAGGCGAACGTGAACGGGAACGCGAGCGCGAATGGCGGCGTCCACCACCACCTCCGCCTCCTCCACCACCACGTCCGTAGTCAGATCCTCCACGACCTCCTCCAAAACCGCCTCCACCACCACCACCACGGCGACGTCCACCATTGGAGAGTTCCACACGAGCTCGTACTCCGCAAATACGGCTTCCATCAAGTCCGCGTACGGCGTCTTCGGCATCACGGTTGTCTTCGTATTCCACAAAAGCAAATCCTGGAGGGCGGCGAGCTACCCAAACCTTGCGAATGCGTCCATAGCGGCGGAAGACATTTTCCAGCTCTTCCGATGTTGCATCAGCAGGCAGACCTCCAACGTACACCTTGCAGTCCATTAACTCGTTGCGTCGAGACATCCTGAAATTAATAGTTGAATGAATAACACGCTTAAATAGCACGACAAACAAAAGCAAACACGGTAAGCGATGCCAAAATGTTACGGATCAATTAAGATATTCGAAATAGGCAGATTACCTTCAAACGACAAAATAATATCAAAGAACGTGTTTTAACTCCAAACAAAAAAATCAACAAATACAAGCGTAACGATAACAGAATAGAATCAACAGTTAATAGTCCTGAAAACATTAAATCCAGACAAAGATGTAGAGAATGCCAATCCGGGAATCTGGCGATGCCAGTGGACCTCCTTAACTTCTTTTTGGCCACAGTGAATAAACATAAGTTGAGGCGGAATATCAGGAAGATCTTCATCACGGCCGTCCTCTGTCTCCATAGCCAAGTCCCAAATAGTTGTTTGATCATCTTCTCCAGATGCCAATAGTGTGGTCGATTCATTCGGGTTCCACTCCACCGATGTAATTGGAGAACGGTGATGTTTAAACTTGGCTACTGGTTCACCATACTGAAAACCACAATCAAAAGTTCAAATTCCACACATGAAACTACCTGAATTGTCTTCAAAGACCAGACTTTAAGAAGCGCGTCATCCCCACCGGTTGCAATAAGGGGCTCCTTGTGATTCCATGAAAGCACATTAACATCAGAATCGTGGGCATTTTCGACAGTGCACACGCAAGCCTCAGCACCACTCATGCGAGTGTCCCATAAGCGAACGGTTTTGTCAGATGAGCATGAAATCAACAAACTTTCTTCAGTTGGAGACCAGGCTACATCTTCAACCGATTTCTTATGACCGGTTAATGATCTCTGATCAACAACCCATTGGCCTCCTTCATGCATTTTCCAAATATGTAGCTAAATAGGATCATTATAAGAGGACAGCCCAGTTTTCAAACTAACATTTTTCTTGCTATCTCCAGAAGCCAACATGCCCACCTTCATAGGAGACCAACCCAAAGCAAAGCCCTCGCTTGCATGACCAGCAAAAGTATGAAGAGGGGTTTGCGTGTTAATGGCAACAGTGGACTGTCCACCCTTTTCTTGGTCAGCTATACAAAGCTTCTCAAGCTCTTCTAGGGCTTCAGCCAAATTCCAAATTTGAACGCGGCCCAAGTCATTCCAAACAGCGCAAACATTGCTGTCTCCGATAACGGTCGACTGGAATGTATTATTACAACTTGCTGTAAAAGCAAAAGCGAACCTTGACACGATTGATGCCACCCCGATGGCGCATCATAGCAGCGTACAACTTTGGTTGCTTTTCCTTTTCTTCCTCCTCTTTTTTTCTACGTCATCGTCATCATCATCTTCGTCATCATCAGATTCTTCGTCCATGCCATGTAGATTGGCAAGCTTTAAAATGTATACCATATTTTGGGTAGCTTTTTCCGCCTGTGTTCCCGCTACTAAGTAACTGGTCAAAGGGAAATCACTGCGATTATCGCCCAAACGATCTTGAACTATGTCAAAGCTTAAACAGGGATAACCTGAAATTCCAATTGTGAACAGCAGTTATGAAATTCACTCGTAACTCACTCGTTTCGAAGGAATGAAAGACATGGTACGCTTCCGGGTCGAAATCCATCTCTTCACCTTCTTTCAATGCGCGACTTATTCCGGGCAAATACACCTATATAATCCAGAATTCAATCGACTCACAATTTCTTTTCGCTTACCCTACTGGCTTTGTTGCCATCTTTCTCGTCATCGCTGTACAGCTCGACTTCACCACCGTCGTCCATGTCGACGTCATCGTCCTCCATCATGACATCTTCATGCTGCGGTCTTTCGTCCGTCATTATATCTAGAAAGACGTGCGAAATTCACAACTCAGAAATCAGCACACGCGGGAAAATTTTGCACACAACTGCAGCTAGCGTCGAGAATAATTGCAATGCCGACGCGCACATGTATTACGGTATTGTCATAAAGCTTATCGCGTCGAGACACTCTCGTCGTTCAACCAATGTTCTATTTAGTTTGTCAATGTCAATTGCTCACAATCAGAGGAAACACTGAACCGAACGAAACCGCGAACTGCTTAAGAAAGCTGGCGAATGAGAATCGCGTCTTTTGATAAAAATACGAATGGAGTGGTCAATCTCCGTCACTTTGACGATTTTCGTCATCACATCAATCAGTTTGATGCATTCTGGAATTTTTAAACAATGAGAATCCCGCATGATCGTCGGTGTGCCCGTTACAACTCGCCTAGTACTGAAAGTCAGAAATGTTGCTTCTGCGCCTGACGTCAGGTAGCAAACGCCACTTCCGAAACACGATTTGTGGTTTAATGATGCAAATTATGATTAGGCGGAATTTGCCAACTGATGCCAACCTGTTTCATTAAATGCATAGTTATCGTAAAAGACATTCCAATCTATGTTTTTGCAGAAGTTGGCTGAAAATCGCGTCTTCAAGTCGGTGTTCTCGCTCACTTTTTGCGCGACTCGAGCGAGTGAATTTCGGGTCTCGTGGAATGTCACTTTTCGATTTCGCTTTTGTTTATTCGATCGGTGCGCGTCGGCGCGCTAACCGAGACGATCATAGCACAACAAATCGACGCCCTTGAGAAGTCGTTTTGGAGAAGTCGTTTTCTGAAACGGGAGAGAGCGAATCAATCGCCGCCCGAACTGCCAATCAATCATCACCGAAAGAGATGAACGTTTTTGTGCATACAGTCGAGCTCCGGAATAGAATTAATGGAATCAGAGGGGATTTGCACTTCGCAGGAATGAGTTTCATCAGCGAATCGGCGGTTTTCTTGCCGGCGAAGACTTTTTCTTCGGATTGGTCGGAGGCGTTCGTTATCTTCGGTTGTTTACTTATTGATTCTGACGAATCGACATCAAAGCTGCACTACCTGATAGACATCCCGCAGAAGCTGTTGACTCGATTCTGTCGTCGCTAGCAAGAAACCTTGACATGATAGTTCCAAAACGAACGCAATAACTGTAGTTGATCATTCTCCGCCCCATAAATTCAACACTTAACCGGAATGAATAGAATTCCTCCTCAAATGAGGACACTCGTACAGCTGACTGACTCGTCGCCTTCCATACAAGGAGCGAATGCATCTCTGCGTGTTTTTATTGTCCACCGCGTAACGTTGCGTTGTTTGATAAGAAGGTGCCGCGAGCCGATGCTCCAGGCACTTTTATTACCGCAGTCAACACCGGTCCCCGCGCCATCGACTCCGGGACGTCTATTTGCAAAGTGATAAGCGCGGTGCGCAACTGCCAGGTTGGCCCAACTCTGTTTGTTTGACTCTTCGTGTTCTTCTACTTAGCGTCTCGGGTTTCCGGTGGCGCGATTGTTCGGAATGTTGCATCTCCGCTTTTTCCATCTCCACCGCACCTCGCGCGTCTTTCCCGACTCAACTTCCGAATGTGTTGCTTGAAGTCGACCCGCGGTGGTTCTTTTTAGCTCCGGTCAGAAGCGATGTTTACGGGTGGAGCAGAGCGGTGGATCGAAGTCACCTTGAAAGGACGTTACGAGCGACGTCGGATGGGAAGAAAGAAGTGAAAGGTGGATGGCGGTGACTCAGAGGCGGGTTTCAATAGCAGTCGAGAAGCGCGTGCATTCCCTACGGCGATCGCGCATTCATTTGTCATAAATTACTCGATTAGTCCATCAGGTGAATCGTCCCCTTCTCGGACGCACGCCCCTCCCTCGCCTCCTTCATTTGCATGGAGGCGATGTCGTTAAACGAAATCACCCGCCCGAAACTCCTTCGCGTTTCTGTACCTCTTTTGACGTCATCAGTCAGCTCGCGTTGTACCTATTCATGCCGAACCCCAGTCCCCCGCTTTTCGAGTCAAGTGGCGCGCCTCAATTCAGATCCATCGATTCGCTTACATTCCTAATTGTATAGTAATCTGTTCATTCCGTTTCCTCGCGCATCGTAACTTCTCCGTGCTCCCAACGAAACCGGCTTCGCACGCCTCAGGGCTGCTGCACCCGCAATCACCCTTCGTCCCATGTTGCCTGCTGTCCGTGTCGTCCAGCAACGGTCGCTCGGTGATTATACGATCTGATTAGCGGATTCCTCGTCATCTCACACGATCCCTCGGCATCGATCCGGTTTGATCTTGCCGCGGGAGCGCGGCGACAACCGCGCGTTGATCGGCGGGATCGGGAAGGAAGATGCCCGAAGATGCCCTTAATTGACCGCAATGATTACCCAAATAGTTTGCGATGGGAACGACCTCGAGAGATGCATATCTCCGCCAACTCCTACTGCCGTCAACTCCGCCAGCGCAGAAGTATACGACTTTCTCGACTAATTAGAGATCCCTTTCCGATTTCCAGTCGCCACTTATCAGCTGCGGTCTGTGAAAGCGTTTTGGTTGCGCGCGCGAAGTGTCAAAACGCGTGTCGGTGAGTAAACAGTTTGATCGCGATAAAGCTGCCCGAAGCTCTTTATTGCTCGTAAATTCTCGGGAATTTCGCGAATTTTGTTTGTTTCTAATGTTCCCTCTTGGCTTCTCGCTTGGTGACCAACGCGGCGCTTTCGTTCATCTTGGCAATTTCCTCGATCACTGCGGCTGCGGTTGCCCTGGGAGTCAAATTCGAGACGGAAACTCGCAACTTTCCGCCGCAATCGTCTCCATTGATTCACTCCGCAAACTTTCCTTTTGAAGTCCGAAGTGAGTCAATCACTGACCCGGCGCACCCAATCGTCTCTCCCGCCTTCGCCTACAGCTTCAAACGCTGAATCCCCTTTTCTTTGCACTCGCATCCAGTAAGAGGCCGCGCACTTCGCTCGCGCGCGCGGTTCTCGAGTTTACGCAAAGAATTAGTCGATTGTAACTCCCCCGCTAACTACTCTAACGCAAACATCCACCGAAATCCCGAAGACTCGCGCGTTTTGCAACTTTGAATCCGACGTAGACGCGCTGTTCTCGCTTTCAGGAATCGTAGATTCCGCCGTGAATCGCTCCGTGCTCTGGCTTACTGTAGAATTGCGAATCGTGGTTTCTGGGGCCTTAAGTGCAAACTTAAAGTGTCTGGAGGGTCCGACTTTCTGCTGCGGCGCATGAAGAGGACCGGTCCCCCTCCCGCGCTCTGCGCTCCCACTGTTCTTGTTCAAACATTCTTTGGCCCGCGCACTCGCTTAGTTCTTCGTCTTTAACTCCTGCCGCCTGTTTCAGGCACCTCACTCGTTCCTTGCACTTTCCGTCCAAATCTCGGATTTTGCCTGTATTCTCCTCTCGGGTTCATCGCCTCCAAGGTCACTCTCCCCGCGCCATCACTGTAAAGTAAATTGCATTCGTTTTTCCGCTCGCGTAAACAACGCGCCGCTCTAATTGAAGAGAAAATTTCATCGTATCGTGGCACTCCTAAACGCTCATTACGTGCATACGGTGTCACCGTGGGTGGTCGCGTTGGATGTCCGCTTGATTGAATTTGAAAGTTCCGCCCTTTGAGGTGCGCGCGAAGGGGAGTGATGAGTAATGGCCGAACGATTCGATTCATTTCGGCCCGTTACGGTAGCGCCTTCGTGCTTACTCACCGTGTTTTCGCGGTTTCTTCGCAATTCTCCCCGTCGGGGAACAATCAAAACGGGACCCGGTTCCATCGGTACTCTTTTGACACATTTACAATTCATATTTCCGACGGAGAAAAAGCTTCGAAGACAACTTTACGAGGCGTCGCAGCAGCGGAAATCTCTATTAGTCAGTGAGAGGAGATCGAGAAAAACAGCGCGCGATGTGATGGGTGTGGCGCTGGCGCTGGTGGTTTCGATCAGCGAAGGAATTCTTACAACGAACAGAAGCGCTCGCAGCACTGCAAAGTCACAATGCTGTTGGTTGGCTTGTTTGGTGCGTAGCGCGCATCTCGACTGTCACGTGTGGATGGATGCACACCTTCCAGAGCTCTCCAAGGCGCGTACCGTATGCTAACCGCTGTGTTTGAAGGTGCCAATTAGTCGTCTAATTTATCGCGCACGGCGTCCTCTTTAGGCGTGCGCGGCGCAACTATGCAAATAATTGGCGCGCTAATCGGATCGCGTTTCGCGGTGAACCAGCTGCCTACAGCGGCGTGCGCCCGGGCGGGTAATGTGCGCGAAATGAATAAAGTTATGCGGAGAGTGCGCGAGTGGTCAAATTGTTGTTTGTTTTCCGCGGCCGCGAAAGGTGCGCATCGATTGAGTTCGTTTGATTTCAGATGGGACCGTTTTCATCGGGTCCTCGGGCACGGCACTTTGTGGCCCTGATTCTCGTGGCCGCGTTCGCGGCCGTCGTCACCGCAGGTAAGTCGCCGCGAGTGGATTATGTGGGATTATGATGTTCGCTGCTTGCAGGAGCCGCTCGAGCCCGAAGGGAGGTGCGCGGCACCGAGAATCTCTTGACCGTCGAGTGGGAGGGAATCCAGACCGGAGACCATCCTGACGAGAGTGTGCGCGGCTTCTTGGTCGAGTACCGCGCCGAGAAGGACTCGCACTGGAATGTGCATTCCGGAATCATCCCCTACAAGGGTCCCAATCACCAATACCGAGTACAGGTGAGCGCGTTCTTGAACGTACACTCCTGGGGGACGCCACTCTACGAATTACAATCCCGTCGCGTTGGTTCTCGTCGAGCGAACCGGTTCAAAACGCTTTTTGGGGTTTTCGCGCGGGACGTCGGCAATTCGATAATTAATGACGGAATGATTTGCAATCGAATCGAATGAATTCATTTCGTAAATGGAGGAGTTTAATGCATATGGAAGAAGACGGGCGCGTGGGAGCGAATCAACCGAAAACCTAATATCATGGTTTGTGACGCTCGCTGTTTAGATACCGAAACTGCCAACAGGAATCGCCTACTTTGTGCGAATTAAAGTCCTCGGCGAAAACAACGAAGTGATCGTCGAAACGCCGGAGATCCGAGCGCGAAACGAGATTGTGAGCATTCGATGCGAATCCGGTAAGTATTCCCCGAGGCGTCCACGGTGAATCTGATTCGTTTAGACGAACTCACGGAGACCAGGAATGTCCGCCTCATGCAGACGGGCCAGTACAGCCTGGCGATCGGCTGGGAGGGACCGGAGTGCGGAAGCGTCGGCGAGTACCAGGTGGAACTCAGCGGCGTCGACGTCCCCTTCGACATCCACCGGCAGACCGTCGCTCAGCCGACCGTCAGCGTCACAAACCTTCTTCCTGGAACCGAGTACCAAGTGAGAGTGCGTGCGGTCGACCGTTCGAGGAACCTCGGACCCTGGAACAGCCACAAGCTGGTCGCGAAGACACAGGGCGATGCCCCGCAGATCTCCACCGACATCTCGCTCGTCTACCGCACGGATTCGGAGCTTCGCGTGCACTGGGATCCGTTCGACGACGAGCGTCTGCAGCACTACGAGGTGATGGCAGTGGAAGTGTCGGCTGAAGGACGCCGTGTGGAGAGAGTCCGCGTCGGCCCCAACGTCAACTCGCATCTCTTCGCCGGTCTTCTGCCCTCCACCAAGTACATCATGGGCGTCGTCGCCTTCGTCGACCACGAACCCAGAATCCTCTACCAACTGAGCGCGAAGACCTCCGCCGACGCGGGACAGCCGTGGAAGGAGAAGCCGACCGTCGTGCAGGAGGGCGCGGGCCACTTCACCATCCACTGGACGGCGCCGCACACCGAACGTTCCATCGAGAGCTTCATAGTCGAGTACCGTCTTCCCAACGAAACCACCTGGCGCAGCTACGGAGACGACATCATCGTGGAGGACCCCGACCAGAAGGATTACTCGCTGAACATCGACAATGTGGCCGAAGGCGCCTTCTTCACGATCCGAATCTTCGCCATCGACGAGCAGGATCGCGTCATCGCCCGCACCGAGGAACTCACCGTAGGCTCCGCGGCCGCTCAGTCGTGCGCCGGAGAAGCGGGAATCCCCAAAGACGTAAGCTGCGTGGATTACGGTATCCCCATTCTCGATCCTTTTGCAGGTGCGCGCGGACTTTGTATCCTCCGACAGTATCCAATTCGTTTGGACGGCCCCTCACTGTGATGAGACCTACGGACCCATCGATGGCTACGAATACATGGTAAACGCCTATTCCTGGCTCTCACACCGATCGCCTCGTTTCAGATTTGGAACACCGAGAAGGGAAGTCAACCGGATGCCGCTTCCTACACCGGAAGCGCTACCGTAACCGTCAACAAACTGGATGCCGGCGCGCGCTACTCGTTCCGCGTGCGTTCGCGCTCCGGAAACGCGCACAGCGGATGGAGCGACGCGCTGCAAGCCTTCACGAGAAGCACTCCCTCGCAAGGTTGGTCGTTTACGGTAGTTTCGGGTGAGGGAGAGCACTCCTAACATGCATTTGTCCAGACTAACAGCTCACTAACCGTTTCATGTCTAACGCGTCGTTTCCCACGACAATCCAAGTTCTCCGTCGCAGGTACCGTAACGTGCACAGATTTGGAAGTACCGTTATCCTTCACCACGGAGCCTTTTAGACGAACAGAACATCTACAAGTTGCGTGTGATCCTTTCCCCTCCGAGTTCGTTCCTTGTGTGGACCCCTCTGCCCGAAGACGCTAACCGCATCCAGAGATTCAGGTACTCGCAGGGTACCGTAATCCTCTCTCTCATGCTTGCTGCAGACTGTCGTACAAACAAAGCGACGGCGATGACTGGGTGAAGGTAGAGGAGAATCCCGCGCGTTTCCAGTGTCCTCCGGGGGTTTCCAATGCTTTTGACTTTTGCTACGAACTCAGCGGTCTCCTCAACGGAGTACAGTACACCGCCGACGTGAACTACGAGTTGACGAACGGCGAGTGGACTGCGCACGGCAGTCCGCTCTTCTTCATCCTCGTCGAAGCAGGTTAACCACTCCTTCTTTCCTCTCCTCCCTACCGTATCCCTTTCAGCTGACTCTTCAGCTCCTGCGACTCCGAACAACCTCGGAATCGCGCCCACAGACCCCTCAACCCTTGAGGTCAGGTGGCTGCCGCCCCTGAGCTCTGTGCACATCTCCACCTATCAGGCATGCTCTTCGCAGGCCTTCTGCCCTCTATCCGCTCCTTCTTTCAGCTGACACTCGAAGACGTGAACACCGGAGAGTCGCGGACGGAAACCGTTCCGGGTTCCACTTTCTCACACGCGTTCACAAACCTCTCACAGCATGGCAGCTACCGTCTCTCGGTGCGCGGCATCGCCGACTCCGGGAAGCCGGGGCCCTTTTCAACTAAAATGTACACCTTCTCGCGCACTTCCCACTCCCTCGAAGGTCTCCGCGTCTCCTCACCCACCGCTATCTTCGTCATTTCAGGCCCCCGCGTCCCCACAGGCTCGCTTCTCATTCAGCAGCCGCGGATCGAACAGCACGGCGCCAAGACGCTGGTCTACTGGGGCGTCGAAGGCGACGCGAGCGGCGACGTCATCTTCATGGTGGAAGTTCGTCGCGCCAACGACCGCAACTGGCAGATGAACGGTCAGTATGTGACCGGCAATGGACATCGTCAGTACCGTCAGGAGCTCGAGAATCTCGAGTCGAGCACGCCGTACTTCGTGCAGATTCGCGCGATCGACCGCAACCGCAATGAGCTCGCCTCCTCGCAGGCGACCTCGTTCACCACGCAATGCCAAGGTGCGTTCCGCCCCCGGCAGCGCCCTTCTACATCCATTTTCAGCGCCTAGCGCCGCACCTACCAACGTGCGCCTCGAGCAGACCGCGCCTGGCGTCGTCACCATCCGCTGGACCGCGCCACAGAGCGACAGCTCCTGCGCGCCGTTCTTCGTCGTTGAGGGAACCCAAGAAGGTCTTCCCGTGAACGTCCGCGTCGACGGACGCCAACGCGACCACACGTTCCCCGACGCCTCCGGCTCCTCTTGGAGCCTCCGAATCCGCTCTGCGAATCTCGGCGGCACCGGACCCTCCTCGGACACCGTAACGCTGCAAAACCTCAACAACGGTAGGTTTGTGTGACTGGTAAAGTTCGTCTCCGTCGTCATCATCCACAAACCCGCGTGTTCTCGTCCTCCGGTTACTCAACCTTTCTGTTTAGTCCGTGTCCGCCGTTCTGTTTGTGATCCGCGCACCGACTTTTGGTGTCGGACCGCGGAATTCACCACCGGTCGAACGCAGTCCGACTCAGGTAAACACTCATCGCGTGTGTTTGTGTGGTCCCGTAACCCAAGTTTCCCTAAAAGCTCCTTTCCTCTCTCTCCTGTCGGCTCTATCTTTCTCTAATAGCGGCTGTGTGCAGGCCTAACACTCCAGAACACCTTGCCATGCAGCTTCCAACCGCAATCTCGTTTCAGCGCTCGTCTCTCTGCCGCAAGTGCAAGCGAGAGGCGACGGTCTTCAGGTCGACTGGCGGAGCGAAGGCAACGGCCGCGGCGTCTTCGGCTACCGTATCCAGTTCCGCAAGGACAGCAGCGGATGGGTCCCCTATGGCCAAGTGGTGCCCTTCGTGGGGGACGACCAGGACTACACGCAGACGCTCACTGGGCTCGAAATGGGAAAGAACTACCAGATCCACATCCAAGTGCTCGACCGCAACTCGTACGTCATGTACACGAGTCCCGAGACGAACGCGCAGATCGCCTGCACCGGTGAGTCGCAGGCGCTCGGCCGCCTCTGATCGTCTCCTTTTAGCTCCGAGTCACCCGCCTTCGCACCTGAAACTCGAGGCTCCCGACGCTCGTCACGTGCGCGCTTCGTGGTCCACACCCGCGCAGAGCACCTGGGGATGCTCGAACATCCATCTCGAGTTGCAGGTCGACGAGCCCCGCGGTCAGCAGCCCGTGCGACTCGACGGCCGGCAGACGAGTCACGTCTTCGTCAGCGAGTCAAACCAGCCGTGGTCGGTGCGCATCCGCGCCATCAACTCCGCCGGACACTCCGCTTGGTCGTCTTCGGTCAGCGCGCGCACCCCGCCAACGGGGGAATTACTCGTCGGCCCGCACGTCAACTACCGCCAGGGCGTTCCGCTCATCTCGTGGACGAGCGCCGCCAACGTCGACAGCCTCGTTCGCTCCTACCAACTCGAGTGGCGCAGTCAGACCGACACAGAGTGGCGCAAGCACCGTAACCAACTACCGTACTCCGGCGACCAGCGACCGTACAGCATCGACTTGAGCGATCTGCCGTCTGGCCACAACTACCAGGTGCGCGTGTTGGTGATCGACGCTAATCAGGGCGTCGCCTACACGTCGCCCTCCGTCAACGTCCAAACGAAGTCCTCGTGTTCTGCGCCCCGCAGAGCGCCATCGAACCTTCAAGTCTCCACTCTGGGTCCTACCCAGATCCGCCTGACCTGGCAACCCCTCCACGAGACCGAATGGAACTGCGATCAGCTGTGGTACGTCGTCAAGTACAGCACTGCGAAGAACCAGGGATTCCGGAATCTAACCCACGGCGAGAACCAAGTCGTCTTCGACTCGGAGCCCTTCACGCAGTGGAACTTCGAGGTGCAGGCGGCGAACCCCGCCGGCGTCTCCTCTTGGTCCCGGGCCGAAAGCGCGCAGACTCAGCAGACGGCTCCCGGCCCGATTTCCGACCTCAGGGTCTATCCGGCGGCCGGAGACGCGGTGCAACTCTCTTGGAGACCTCCCGTGAACCCCAACGGTCAAATCACCGGCTACGAAATCACCTATCAGCTGATCTCACGCGGCATGTGCGAGAACACTCCTGACAGACCTGTTACCGTAACCAGCGACCGTACCGGATTTACCTTGCAAGGCCTCTACCCGCACTCAAAGTACCGTATCGGCGTGGCGGCGAAGACGTCGATTGCCGGCGAACGCCTCTCCGAAGAGGTGCAAACCGAACAGGCGATTCCCACTGCAGCGCCCGTCTACCTCAGAGTGGATACCGTACACCACAGCGATGCTGACGTCTCCTGGCAGGCACCGCCGTGTCTGCAGACCAACGGTGAAGTGACAGAATACGAATACGAGTTGACTTCCGAGGAGCGGTGGGCGAACGTCGCCCCGAAGCTGGAGCGCGTGCGCGGAAATCGCGCCAGAATCTCCGACTTGGCGCCAGGCGCCCGCTACCGACTCAAGGTTCGCGCCTACACCAGCAAGGGCGCGGGGCCGTGGTCCACAGAGGTTCCATTGCACACTACGCCGTCGCAGGTCGTCTCTCCGCCGCCCTACGTCGGAGTCGTCAACACCGGAAGCGACAACGCGCATGTCGTGTGGCAAAAACCCGAATCGAACGGAGTCGACAAGTATCGCTGCCGCTACAACGTCCGCGGCCAGAGTCAACACGAGGAGAAGCAGTTCCCAGCGCACAGTCCGTGCGCCCAGGAGATCCTCCGTCGGCAGCAGCTGCCACCGCAGGTGCCGCGTCAGAATCTTCACTGCGGACGCATCGATAACCTGAAACCCGAAGAGACCTACGACTTCCAGGTGTCCGCCTGCCAGCGCGGAAACGTCTGCTCCGACTGGAGTGAGCCGGAGCAGGCGAAGATCAGCGAAGGCCCGATTCAGGTGACCTCCGTGCACAGAATCGCCGGAACGGCGACGAGTCTCACCGTCGGATGGACCGTTTCCGGCGGAGACACGCAGCGCGTCACCGGCTATCGCATCACCGTAGTCCCCAGAGACAACTCGCAGCGCGCTCAGACGTTCACCGTGGACGCAAACACCCTACAGTATCGCGTCGACGGTCTCACAGCGAATACCGTGTACACGGTCACCGTGGAAGCGGCCACAGGAGGACAGTTCCACCCGGGAACCTCCGTGCAGATGCAGACAGACAGCGCGCCGCTTGTTGGAGTGCAGCAGGCGCCGCGTGTGGTGGACGAACGCGCCACATCGGTTACGGTAGAATGGAACGCCGACGGATTGGACTGCGCCGGATTCATCATGGAGTTCCGCTTGGAGGCAGGAAGCTGGCAGCCTTACGATCGTCGCGTCGCTTGTCATCCAGGGAAGCGCGCCTACCAGGGAACAGTAGAGAACGTAAGTCCTCGGAGATTCGTTGCGAGACCCAAATTTCTCTTCAGCTTCCTACGAACAGCGTCGTCGACATCCGAGTGCGCGTCGTGAATCCGCAGAACCAACAATCGAATCCGTCACCCGAGGTTCGTGCCAGGACCAAGTGCACGGCGCCCCTGTCGCCGCCGCAAGCGCTGCGCGTCGATTCTCCCTCGCCCAACGAGGTGCGCGTGACGTGGGCGCGTCCCGCCAAGAGTCTCTGGAACTGCGACCAGCTGAACGCCGAGATCGGCTACCGGATCGGCAACGAACCCGAGAAGATCGTCCCCGTGCCGGGCGAGCAGACCGACTACACGTTCCCTGCGGAGCCGAACAGCCGCTGGGTGATCCGGATCCGCGCCAGCAACCAAGTCGGCGCGAGTCCCTGGAGTGCAGAGCAGTCGATCACCACTCGCCAAGGCGCTCCAGGCACCGTGCGCGATCTCACACTCACCACTATGTCGCCTAACGAGGTGCACGTGCAGTGGATGCCGCCGCTTGTGCAGAGGGGTACTGTAGTCGGCTACGACATCAGCTACCGGCTCAAACACCGCCTGGCTTGTCCCGATGAGGAGCCGCAGGACCTCAGTCGCGAGTTCGTCACCGTCTATAACCACAAGGACCTCGACTACAAACTGACCGGCCTTCTACCGTACTCTCTCTACGAAGTGAAAGTTCGCGCCAGGACCACGGAACTCGGTCCCGAAGAGACGAAAGAGGTCTCCACGTGGCAGCAGCCGCCCAGCTCGACGCCTCTGAACCTGCAGCGCATCTACGCCCTCGAGCGCTCGCTCGCGTTCCAGTGGGAGCCGGTGGATTGCTCGCAGCGCCACGGCAAGATCATCAACTACGAGTACGAGATCATCGGCCAGGACCACTGGGCGAAGCTAGAGCGCCAGATCGCGAACACCTCCGACGCGAAAGTCACCATCGAGGGACTGACGCCCTTCACCAAGTACATCATGCGCGTAAAGGCCTACAACAGCATCGGCGGTGGTCCTAACACGGAGAACCTGGACGTGATGACCGCGAAGGCGGACGCGCCGCTCCCTCCCCAGGACCTCGTCGTCAATCACCAGGGAACCGACTTCTTCAACGTCTCCTGGCTGCCACCGTATCCTCCCTACGGACCCCACGACTCCTACAAGATCAGATATCAGCTGCTGGACGCGGCCGATTGGGTCATCCACGAGGTGCCGATCAAGGACCCGCGACTCGACTGCCAAGCCGACAGTCCGCGCTTCTGCTTCGGCGTCGACGGCCTCGATCAGGGCCGCCAGTACCGCGTACAGGTCGCGTGTCGCATCGAGGGTGGAAACTACGGTCCCTGGTCGACCGTGATCGTCGCCAACACTCTGCAGATCCTCCCGGACGCTCCGAGAGCGATTGAACTCATTGAGAAGACTGACCACTCGCTCCACATCCGCTGGATTCCGCCGCACGACCCCCGGAACGTCATCACGCAGTATCGCCTCACCTACCAGAACATCGACGACCCGAACTCGCGTCCGCAAGTCGTCATGGTCGACCATCCTACGGTAGAGTACCTCATTGACCATCTCACTCCTGAAACGACCTACAACATCTCCATCGGCGCTGGAACGACGACGCGTTTTGGACCTTCGATCTCCACGCGCTACACCACCGATCCCTTCCACATCCCCTCGGTCATCAACGCGCCTACCGTAACCCCCGAAGGGGGCAACTCGCTGAACGTCGAGTGGATCGGCGTCATCGACCCGAAGAATCGCGTCCGCGGTTACATCATCGAGATCCGACCCAGCGACAATCCCGTGTGGATTGAGCATGGCGAAGTTGTACGCCACGAAGGCGCCAAGCGACACTACGTGGCGAAGGTTACGGGATTGGACCCCGACACGCTCTACATGGTCAGAATCAAGGTCGTCGACAAGAAGCAGCGGACCAGTCAGGCGAGTCCCGAAGCGCAAGGGCGCACGGGATGCGCTGCGCCCCTCGCGCCGCCTTCAAACGTCCAGGCAAACGCACCCAACTCGAAACAGGTCCGACTGGGATGGCAACCGCCCTTCCAGGGATCCTGGAGGTGCTCGAAGATCTGGTTCAAGGTGGAATTCAACAACGGCACGGGACCACACACGGTGGAGATACCGAGCGGAACGGTGGAGAAGATCTTCGTCTCGGGACCCAACGCGGTGTGGAGATTCCGCGTGCGCACCGAGAACGACGCCGGCGCGTCCGGCTGGTCCAACGAACTGACCATCAAGTCAGCCGAAGGTGCTCCGGGTACGGTAAGAAACCTCGACGCAAAGGGAAATGGTCCCGCCAGGATTGACGTGACGTGGGAGGAGCCTGAAGACCCGAATGGCGTGATCACCGGGTATACGGTAACTTACAAACTGAAGTCGATCGGAGAGTGCGGAGACCGCAGCGCCACGCCGACTACCGTAACCACACAGAATCCGAATGTCGTGCTCGACGGTCTGCTTCCCGATGCGACCTATGAGATTACGGTAGTTGCGCACACGTCGCAGGCCGGACCGCAATCGAAGGTGGTGACGGCAACGACGGAGGAAGCGACGCCGACGGGCGCCCCGCCGCAGATCCGCGTCGCCTCGGTGACGTCGACGCGCGCCGACGTCTCGTGGAAGGAAATCGAGTGCGAACTGCGAAACGGCAAGATCACCGGCTACACCTACGAGCTCGTCGCCGAGTCTCAATGGGCCCACAACAAGACCGATACCGTATCATCGCACCGCGTCTCGCTCGACCAACTCACGCCGTTCACGCAGTACCGTATCCGCGTCACGGGAGTGAACTCAAAGGGCGACGGCCCCTTCAGCGAGTTTGTCGACTTCCTCACGCTCCCTGACGCGCCGACACCGCCGACCGACCTCGTGGAGGAGCAGTCGTTCCCCCACGCCATCGAGATCTCCTTCAAGCCGCCCTCACCGCCGAACGGCATCCTCGACTCCTACAAGATCCGCTTCACCCCGAAGGCCAATCGAACTACAAAGAGGTCCGTGTCCGAGCCGAAGATCTCGAGTGCTCCGACGTGGCGAAGCGAGCGGAGCGCCTGTGCTACCGACTCGCGAACCTCGACCCCGAACAGGAGTACGAGATTCAAGTGGCAGCGCACACCGAGCGCGGTCAATGGAGCGACTGGAGCGAGCGCCTCAACGCGAAGACGCAGCAGCAGAGTGAGTTTCAGGGGTGAACAGCGCGGAATGACGCTTTGCGCTTTCAGATATCCCGGTGCTGGAACGCGCGCTCGAAGTCGACGGCGTCCGCTCCACGAGCATCACCGTCAAGTGGGAAGGACTCGACCAAGACCAGGTAATACGGTACTTCCGCTTTCTTCGCTCAACAACCCTGTTTCAGGCCAAACACGTTGTCGGGTACATTCTTGAGTACAAGAGCGAAGACGAACATGGCGACTGGCAGGAGTACAACGGCGTCGTACGTCACCGTAGTCGCCACAACGAATACAAGGTTACGGTAAGAGAACTCGCGGAGTCTACCGAGTATTTCTTCCGCCTCCGCGTCGTCGGAAAGAACGACAAACGGGGATCTGCGGGACCGGAGACCAAGGCGATCACCCTCTGCGGACGTAAGTTACGACCGCCAAGCGGATGGAGATGACCGATCATTCGTTGCAGGACCCGAGGAGCCTCCACGCAACGTGCACCTCGAGGGCGTTGACTTTGAAAACGTTCGTTTGACGTGGGAGAAGCCCGAGGAGGAGACGTTCAAGTGCGACAACGTCGTCTTCGTCGTTGAATACCAGAACACCACCGGACGAGGCACCTTCGAGATCGAAGTCGACGAGCCGACCGAACTCGTGCTGCCTACCGTACCCGGCACCAAATGGGAGATCCGCATGCGGACGGAAACGCGCGAAGACAAGCGAACGTCCTCAACACAGTCGCTGGAGCGACCGCGCGACTCTCAGCACGAAGAGCCTGCCGGGAGAACTGTTCGTACAGGTTGACGTGTTAGGTCCCGACCAAGCGAAGATCACCTGGGACCTCACAGACCCCGACCAGAAGTGGGATTACGGTGTTGACGTCACCTACCAGCTGAAGAAACTCGGCGGCTGCCAGGAATCGGCCGCCGGAGATCAGGAGCCGATCACCAAGTACAACGTGCAGGAGCGTGAGATCATTCTGGACGATTTGAAGCCCGGAAGCGAGTACGAGGTTACCGTAACCCCGCGCAAGCCGCCGAACCTCCAGTCGTCGATCGAGACGCCGAAGACCGTGCGCAAGTTCAAGACGGACGTCGCGGTGCCGACGGGAACGCCGACGAACCTCCGCGTGGACGTGCGGAAGGACACGGAGCTCGGGTTCAAGTGGGATGCGCCCGCCTGCGTCGACCAGAACGGCCCCATCACGCAATACGAGTTCGAACTCGTCGGCGCGGACGAATGGAACGAGGGAACGCGCGAGGGAGTGACGCCACGCACGACCACCCTCATCGACCTTCTGCAGCCCGGATCGCTCTACCGTATGCGCGTCAAGGCGTACACCTCCGCTGGTGCGGGACCCTGGTCTGAGCCCCTGGAGGTGCGCACCACCGGCACCGAGATCAGCGCCCCGCGTGAACTCACGGCTGTGCAGACGAAGGCCACAAAGATCCAACTCACCTGGCTGCCACCGTATCCCGAGCGCGCGCCCGTCACCGCCTACAAGATCCGCTACAGTCCGCGAGCCGATGACTCGAACCCCGAGTACATCGAGCTCTCGGGCGATGCGCTCTCCTGCTTGGGCTACAACTCGCCCATCATCACCGAGGTCAATCTCTGCGCTACCGTATCCGGTCTGCAGCCATCGACCACCTACCGATTCGCCGTGCAAGCGCAGTCGTCTTCCGGAAAGTGGGGTGAATGGTCGCCCGACTACTTCTCCACCACGCGTCAGGACGACAACGAGTTCCTCGGAGGCTCTCTGAAGCTCCTCTCCGCCGGACACGACAACCTGAAGGTGCACTGGAGTCCGCCGGCCGTCATCGGCGACAAAATCGACAAATACCTGCTGAACATCTCGGTCGCCAGCGCGCTCGACCAGAATCCGAAGGGATTCTCGACGCACGGCCGCGTCCGCGAGTTTCACTTCCGCGACCTGAAGTCCGTGACGCAATACAACGTGACCCTCGAGGGCACGATGGAGGGAAAACGCATCTGGCTGATCTCGAACGTCTTCGCGACGACCGACTTTGCCTCCGGTCTTCTCAGTTGGCTCCCCGCGCCCACCGACCTCCACCTCATCGAAAAGTCCGACACGATGCTGCACGTCGACTGGCAGCCGCCGGAGATCTACGTCCCCGAGCACCGCGACCTCATCACGCACTACCGCGTCACCATCGCGCCCTTCGACGAATCAGCGAAGCTCGGCACCGCCAAGACCTACACGGTGCCGTTCCCCGGAAACTCGATCAAGTTCGACGACCTCACTCCAGAGACCATCTACAACATCACCGTGCAGGCGGGAACCGCCAGCGGCTATGGAGAGATGCTCTGGGGCACCTACTCGACCCTCGCGACCGGCGAGCGCCACGTGCTCCGTCTGAAGAATCGCACTCCGACCACGCTGCACGTGGAATGGGACCCCGTCTGGGGCACCGGCCACAGCGGCTACATCCTCACCGCGCGGCCGATCGACTCGGTCTTCAAACACGTCCGTCTCAACACGATCAAGACGTACGAAGTGCACGCGCACGAGACCTCCTACATCATCCCGAAACTCGACCCTTCGACCACCTACAACGTGACTCTGATTCCGCGAGGCATGAACGATCGCGCCTCGGGCGTCTACTCGACGCTGCCGCCCGGTTGGTTCCTCGTGAAGAACCTGAAGCACTGCGACATGACGCTCTACGCGACGTCGATGAGTTGGGAGCCCGTGGAGCTGAACATGGCGTCTCACTACCAAGTGCGCTATCTGCGCCTCAACGACAACGACGCCCACTGGACCAACGAGAGCGAGCGTGCTCGAGAGGATCTCCTCTGCCCGAAGGATCCGTGCAACCGCCTCTGCTATCTCGTCTTCAACATGGAACAGAATCCCAACGACTACGTCTTCCAGGTAATCGCTTCAGGGCCCCTTTTTCTCTTTCTGTCCTCTCCCTTTCCCTACAAGCCTACAGTAATCCTTGTAGGTGCGAGCGAAGGTCGACGGTCAGTGGAATCGCTGGCGCACCGCCGGCCGCATGGCGACGTCGGAGCCGGCGGAGGTGAAGGAGAACTGCTGCATCGTGCCGCCTCCGCACATGGTGGAGAACATCGGAACGATGGGAACGTGGTGGGAGGTCGACGTGAATCCCGCCGCCACTGAGCAGAACATCACGTAAGTCTACCGTAACCCGCTGACCCCACGTGACCGGAAACGTGGAAGATTCGGTCGCTGCAAAACCGGTTTGTTCGGAATGCGCGCCGCGTTGCGCGTCGATCGGCGATTAATCAAAGCAAACAAACTTTCGCAAAAACGTGTTGCAACGTAAATGGGTTCATCAGCGCCCTCCTTGAGTCGCCGATTAGCGCCTGACGAGTGTTTTCCGTTTCAGGCGCTACTATGTGGTCGTTGACGAGCGCGAACCGGCCGGAGACACGAATTGGACTCATCTGACGGACAAAGTGACCGCTCATCGCAAGCACATTCCCTACTACGTCGCCGCCTCCTTCAGCACCGAAACCCTCACGAAGCCGATGAAGGTGCGTCTCGGCGACGGTACCGTAATCGGCGGCTACCTCAACTACCCACTGGAGAAGGGCAAGAAGTACAACTACGAGATCTACACCGTGTGGCAAATGCACGGAGCGCCCGTGGTGGGCCGACTCCGAGGTAGGTGGTTGCAGGCGGTGCGGGGGTTTGGGTCCCGGGGGCGATCGGTTTGTGCTGCTGACGGGAGTGTTTACGTCTTCGCGCCGAAGTAAATAAAGACAAATTGTTGGGGGTCCGTAAGGGGCGCGCGCGCGTGTGGGGCAACAGGAGGCGCTCTGTCAATTACGATTGCGCGCGGTGGGCGAACGACCAAAGTCGTAAACTGGTACGTCGCCGCTCGGAGCGTTGAGTGATTCGGTTGCGCGACTGTTCAGAACCGCCATCATGAGCGTCCTTCCAGACGGTTTGTTTTGTTTTCATTGCCAACGACGCTCTCCCTCTCCATCGAGCTCATTCGGCGCGTTTCAGATGTGAAGGGCAGCTGGCTGGCCCGAGTCCCGTGGTGGTACATCCTGCCACTGCTGCTCCTCATCCTCCTCCTCGGATTTTGTCTCTTTTTCGTGTGCAGACACTTTCAGTGAGTCGAAAACGCGTGGAATTCACTTTGCCCGAGCAACCCCCTTCCTCCCCTCAACTCAACATCCGATTTTTCGTTAACTCCGCATGACCGTATCCCTTTTCAGCGTCACCGTACCTCGCGGCAAGTGGATGGCCATGGTGGTGGCTCCTGCTCCTCCTTCTGCTCCTCCTTCTCTCCATCCTCCTTTGCTGCGCCCTCCTCTGGTGCCTCAAAGGGTAACTTTTGCTTCTGTTCAATCAACTAACTCCCCGGTAATTGCGTCGTGGCGTCGTCGTTTATGCAAATCGAGTTTTTCTCCGCTGCGATCAATCAACGCGGCGGCGAATCGTATAGTTTTCCAAATTAATTCACGACCGCATGCACACCTAACCTGTCGGGCGGTGGGCGTCGGCCGCGCCTTACCCGGGAGGCGACGATCGCCGCTCGGCGATTAATCCCTTCGCCACGACGCAAATACCCGAATTCTCTAACCAACATGCGTAACATCGAGCCTTCCGAACGCGTCGTTCTTCCAGAAAACACAGACGATCGAGGAAGCAGCACAACATGATGGTGGTGAACGGCGAACGGCAGCGACTCGTGGATGATGTAAGTCCACAGTATGCCGACGGCGCTCCTGAAAAATGGACGATTCAGAGCGAAAAAGGAGAACTTGACGCGATGAGAATAGGACGCGGAGACTTCGAACGCGGATACAAAGAAGGATACGGCGCGGCGTCGAAAATCGTCTCGGGCAGCGACGCCCGAGCGAGACTCAACGAGTACCCCGACCGCAGCGAGCGCTTCGACAGCGGATTCGCGAGTGCGGTGAAGGACTCAGGAATGCGTGGCATGACCAACTCGATGCACAATCTCGCCCAGCGCGGCGCATCGAGCGCCGGATACTCCGCCGGCTACATGCAGGGCTTCAAGGACGGGAGAGACGGCGGCAAGTTCGGTGGCGCCATCTCGACGAGTTTGCTGCGGAAGCTGGAGGAATCCTACCCGAACGACGATCTCTTCCGCCAGGGCTACATCGACGGATACAAGGAATCTGTTGGCTCCGGAGACAAGAGGGTGAGTTCCAGGCAGCATGGGCTTCAGTAACCTCGTCGCTCAGGCCTTCGAGGACTCCCGTCGTCTCCAACAGAGTCTCAGCGAGTTGACCGAACGTCTGACATCTCTCGAGAAGTCGACCGTCAAGGAGACGACCGCCGGAGGAGACGAAATCACGCACTCGACCAAGATCTATCACGTCTGTAAGTTTCCTTAGCTTCAATTTCGGTCTACAGACGACTTCTCCTTGTCTAGACAACCAGCAACCGGAAGGCATGGGGTACAGCGCACAGAGCGTGCAGCAACTCGCGCACGAACTCGACGAAATGAACTCGACCTCGCGCAGAAGCACCTTGAGAAGACACTACACGCCCGGAGACTACCTGAAGTACGATACCGAAGGAGGCTACAGTACCCTAGGAAGAAGTCGTCGCTCGCTCTCGGCTTCAGCGCTCGGAAGAGGTGAGTTCTAAGACTCCGACTGAATGCCGTGAATTGATTTCGCATGATTTTCTTTTTTTTTTGGTGATGACGATCAGATTCAGTAACCCTAAATACCGTAACCGCATGTTGTGGAGTTGAATTTTCAGAGAGCGCCACGGATCAACGCTCGCGTCTCTATTCGGGCGCCGGAACGTCGTACATCTCGCGCGGTTCGGGACTCGATCGCACTGCCGGCACAACGGACACCTTCTCCCGTCGCTACAATTACCGTAGCCGCTCGGACGTCGGAAGTCCGCGTCGCTATGCGTCTCAGACGCTTCTTGACGGCGTGCGCCCCGGTCCGATGACTCCGCATGCGAGACGCGACGCCCTCAGCACGCTGCAGAGGGAGTTGGACACGCTGTCGCGGTCTCCGACCGCTCGCGGAGCTGCAGGGGGCTACAGTAGCGACACCGGTTACCTCAACGACACGATGCGATCGTCGAGAGCTCGCGGATACTCTAACTATGACTACGGTATGCATGCTTCCCTCTCCCCCTCCACCCGTGCCACCCACCACCCTCTTCTATTTCCCTTTATGCCTGCAGACACTCTGCAACAAACCTCCACGCAATCCGAGACGAAACACGCGACCACACACGGCGCCGGCACCAACATACCCGTTCCCTCCCCACGACCACCCACGACGTCCGCTTCCGCCACGAGTCCCTCGGACTCGGCTCCCAAGAAAGGCATGAATGAATCGCTCTGCTGTGTGTGCAATCCTAACGCGTTGCTGCTCTCCTAACCCACTCACACACCGCGCCTCCCGCCTGTCGATGCTGATCGTCCGCTTTCAGACCTCGACACGACGCACACGACGCAGTCCTCGAGCCACCAGTGGCCCGAGAACCTCATGGACATCGTCAACGAGCCGAAACCGGCGACCCTCGACCGCTACGACCGCTACAGTAACTCGCTGGCAAACCTCCGCGGCGACGACGGCGTCAAGGAACACGTAGAGGAACGCTACCAGCGCTCCTACAAAGAAGAGTATTCGAGCGGTGGAGGAGGAGTCCAGGGCGCACCTCCCGGTCCCCGATAAGCGTCTAACGTAGGCTGCAAGTACAGTACTCCCGCTGAACATATCTCAAATCGGTGCTTTTTGTTAACTTCTCCCCTCTCCTCTCCACTCTTTTCCTCAAGTGATCGACTAGAAGTCTTCCCCAATTCTTTCGTATTCTGTTGTGTTCCGAAGACAGAAAATCCCTTCAAAACCCGAAATTGCTCATATTCGCCATTTTCAAGAATTATGCGATGAAGAAGATTTATTGTGTTGTAAAAATTGTAATAAAGATGAAAATAAGACCGCGAGCTACACAGGGGGGACGACGACTCGCACCACGACCGTGTGAGTTGAGTCTCCAACAGCAAGAATGAGTTCGCAGGTCATCAGTCTTACAGACAGCCGTGCAGATCAATCGTCGCTGTCTAGACTACAGTAGAAAATGGTAAACTCGCGTTTTCTGCACTAGTAGGAGCAAGCCAGGTTCTTTCATATTTGCGCAAGTTGCGCGCTCAGTGGCGTTTATTTGAAGAGACTTCGCGCGCGAATCGCGCTCAGCGTATCTTTGAAGTGTGGTGGACTCGCGTTTTGTTTGAAGTTTTATTCGAACGAGCAATTGGAATGATCGGTGAACATTTACAGTTACAGTATGCTGTCTATACAAATAACCCTTTTCGTGGCGACTTCTTCTACTTCTTGGCGATGCGCTCACCGCCCTCCTCCACGTTCTTGTAGAAGAGGTTTCCGCGTTCGTTCTGCTCCAACTCGATCGACTCGAAGAGCGACTTGAAGTTGCCGGCGCCGAAGCCCTGGTGGTTCTGGCGCTGGATGATCTCGATGAAGAGCGTCGGACGGTCCTGGCACGGCTTCGAGAAGATCTGGAGGAGGTAGCCGTTGTCGTCGAAGTCGATGAGGATGTGCAGCTTCTGAAGCACATCGAGGTCCTCGGCGACCTTGATCTTCGCGGAGGCGAGCTGCTTGCGGAGGGTGACGTAGTAGGAGTCGGGGATTGTAAGAAACTCGACGCCGCGCGAGCGGAGCGCCTTGATGGCGCTGATGATGTCGCGTGTGTTCAGGGCGATGTGCTGCACTCCGGAACCTCCGTAGTAGTCGACGTACTCCTGGATCTGCGAGATGGCGCGGCGACCAACCGCCGGCTCGTTGATGGGCATCTTGATGGTTTCCTCGTAGTTGGCGACGACCACCGAGCGGAGCGCTGAATACTCGGTGTGGATCATCGTGTCGTCGATCGACCAGAAGCGGTGGAAGAGGAGCATCTGCTCGTACCAACTGGCCGCGGACTCCATTTCCTGGTCGCCCTGGTTGCCGACGCAGTGATCGATGAAGTTGAGGCCAACGTTGGGGAGAGTCCCGAAGATCGCGGGCGAGAACGGGTGCTCCTTGAAGCCGGGCAGGAATACTCCCTTGTAGTCCTTGCGCTCGATCAGCGTGTGCACGGTGTCTCCGTACTGAAAAAGACGAAAATCAGATTGAGGGGAGCGAGCGAGTGACTTACCGTCTGGAGAACGGCGGTCTTCACCGATCCGAATTCGTCTTTCTCGACTCGCACGTCTTCAACGATCTTCGCGCCGCGTGCCTTCGCGTTCTCAACGATCCAGTCGAGGTTGTCAACTTCGAAGGCGACATCTTTCACTCCGTCACCGTGCTGCACGAGATGATCGCCGAGTTCACGGTTTCCGGGGAGCAGAGCGGTCTCGAAGACGAAGACGATTTTGTCCTGCTTGACGGCGTGCGAAGCGACGCGGCGACTGCCGGTCTCGAGTCCTTTGTAGGCAAACGGGGTGAATCCAAAGTTGGCGCAATACCAGAAGGCGGCCTGAAACCAAATCAATTATCGAACGGGCGACAGCAAACGAAAGATCAACCCAGACAGACGATACTGCACCAGTCTAGACCTGAACTCGCACTCTGCGAGCGATATGAGCGTCTGGTCGGCCAGTACTTTGCGAGGCAATCGATCTGTGGTTGATAAGCGACGAATGTTCCATGACTGACCTGTTTGGCATTTCCGACGTAGAATTTGATGTGGTCGAAGGCGACGAATTTTCCGTCTTCGGGCTTAGGACCTTTGTCGGCGAACGAAGTCTGAAATGAAGAAGGAATGTTGCTTCAATCGCTGAATCGCGGGGCACTCACCATTCTTGCGATTCACAGCGGATTCTCTGCTTTCAGAAACCGCAGAAACGTCGTTTTTATAGGCTGAAGGCGGGGCGGAAAAAGATGGAGGGGGCGGGGCGTGCAGAGGTCGCCGGACCACGTGGGAATCGGATTGATGGCTTCGCGAAGGAATATGACGTGACGATGAAATGCGATGTTTGAAGTGCGAGCAGATCAGAGTTCACCTCCAAACTTGACCGTTAGGCGGTTTCTGCGAGAGTTTTTGGCGATGCTGAGTGCAAAGATCCTCCGCTCGACTGTTTACAGCGATCATAAAGAGAATTGCATCATTTTGGTGTAACGTGCAAAAAGTGGGAAATTACGATTTACAACCAGTTTGATCGTTGATCGAAGCGACTCTTCATCTCTCGAGAGAAGTTGCGCTCCTTTCCGAGTAACTCTCTAACTTTGATCACTTACAGGAGACTGATGACGACGCGATCGTTCCTTTTCGTTGAAATCGATCATTTTCGTCGCCGCGAGTGGATCGCGGCGGTCGATCGCCGTCACGATCGATTGCGGAAGGCAGGAAGACGCTGTTTGCAGATTCCGCCGCCTGTATCTCCCTTTCAGGCGGTTTTGTAGAACACAAAAACATCGTTGTTGTTTCATTTGCGACATTTTGGAAGTTGACGCAACAAGGAGACCTTTCTGCAATAAAGCGAGAGACAACAACGTTGCGTAACTTGAGTGACTGTTCATGTTCATCGCTGAAAGACCAACCTCACAAATTACGAATTTCACTTTTTCCAGCGAGTGCCACAATATTGCCAATGGATCAATCAAGAATCCTTCCACTCCCATTGCTCTGCTTTTTGCACGTAGTTTTATTTGTGTTTTCGCTTCGGATCCATTCGTGTCTGAGAGGTCAGCGCATTTATCCAAGCGTGATTCCATCATGCACCAGCGTCACATCGCATTTTGGACTTTTCTGTACGTTTTTGTGTGAATCCAACTGCCGATTGACCGCTGTCCACTCCGCTAAATTCAAAAAACGACCGAAGAGATTCGTCGGACGTTCCGCAACTCATCGTCGCTTATCAGCGACCTTCGTGGTCTGATCGCCTCGTCGATCGGACGGTGTTTTGCATCGAAATGCATAAACGTCGACGTCGCGGGCTAAAATAGGAGTCGGCTGCGTCTCTTCGGTTAAAAAAGGTCCGCGTGCACGCGGGAGTGTAACATCGAGGGCTAAACACAAAAAGACGAGCGCAGAAAGTGCACACGGCGGAGAAATCTTTGAAAAGCGTTGAAATTGGCGACTCCGATGCAAAGCGTTGCTGCAGAACGCCGAGATTAGCGCTGATAGCAGGACGGAGGCTGAAAAAAATCGTTCGACATCAACGTGCCACCGGAGATTGCGAGGACGTTGTAGTTTTTGTTTTCGTTGGTACGTTCACGAGGCATTTGCGTCAATGTGAGTGTGAACAATTCTGGGGATCAATCAAACGATGTTCAGATTAATCTGCCTTAATCTGATTTACAGCCATTTGTAGTGATGTTTACAACGCCGACGCAAACATCGCGTGTGAAATTAGTGATGCACATGATAAGCCTCTAATCACGCTTACGAGCTATTTCCTATAGTGGCGGTTTTCTGAAGAGCACCGCGTTTCTAATGCGAATTTCGATCGTCGAGCGATGCAAACTCGACATTTACATAAAAGCAGAGCGCGCGAGTCTCGTGATCCTCGCGGTCAGCAGCGGAATCCAGAATGAATTCGACTGCGAGCTATCGGGCGTGCGCCTCCATCGCCGGAAACGTCCGACGATTCTACAACTTGGCGTTAACTAAATTCTTGTTTGGGGCGCAAAAGGTGAAATCGGCCGATGCCACTGAGGCAGAAATCCTCGGAGCGCAGGAATCCGTGCACGCAGCGCTGGAGGAGTTGGAATCTCCGTTGCCGGGAGAAGTAGTGCATGAGTCACACGACCTGGCGCAGGGAAAACTCTTCTTCACGAACTACCGTATCGTCATCCTTTCACCGGAGAATTGGGCGCCCGTGGTGATCCCGAACTTGGCGATCGAATCCGTGATTCTCGCACGTGACAACCGCAACATCACGATTACGTGCAGGAACGGAAGGAGCATCAGGTAACCGATGCATCTCGCGTGCGTTCTTTCCAACTCGTTTTCTTTGCAGATTCCAGTTGAAATCGGTGTATACCGCTTGGGCTCTGTGTGGCCGTATCTCTGTGATCGCTGCGAATCCTCCGAAACCAACGGAAATATTCGCTTTTCAAGCTCCATGCGGGGACCTCACTCTGCTCTGGCTTCTGAATTTGCCGCACGAAATCGGATTGACGTCGGAGATGTTGAAACGCGAGTTTGATCGCTTGGGATTCTCCGATCACTGGAAGATATCTTCTGCGAATCTCGGTTTCAGGTTAGTTTTGCCGCCCCCGACTCTATTTCAATTCGGAAATTCAGAATTAGTGAGACTTATCCAGAGTTTCTCATCCTTCCGAAGGAGGCAACAGAGACGATGTTGAGTGAAGCTGCGGCTGGGCGCTTTCGGGGTCGGATTCCGACCGCGGTGTGGCGCGAGGCGGATTCGGGTGCTGTGCTGCTCAGAAGTAGCCAACCGGTGATCAGTCTTATCGGAAATTCCTACGCAGACGACGTCAACCTGGTGGAAATGTGCCGAGCGACGGCAGATAGGAACGCCGATGCGACGTTGGTGATCAGAGATTGCCGCTCGTACACTTCGGCGTTTGCGAATCGCGCAAAGGGCGGAGGTTACGAGAACTCGGACGTCTACCAGAACTGCCAAGTCAAGTTTATGGACCTCCCAAACATCCACAACGTGCGGAACAGCTTCATCGAGTATCGCACTGAACTCAACAACAACATTCTCTACCAGCCAGACCCGAAATTCTGCACCTGGATGACCAACGTGTTCAACACGATCCAGTCGGCGGAGAACTCGTTGGATGATCTCAGAAACGGTACTAAATTTCTGTGGAAGATAGTGAATTGAGATCTGTTTAGGCAACAATGTGTTGGTGCACTGCTCGGACGGCTGGGATCGGACAACTCAGATTGTTGCACTAGCCAAGCTGTTGGGTGACGGTATTACCGCACGATAGAAGGATTCGAAGTGCTGGTGCGAAGCGAGTGGATTGGATTTGGACATAAATTTAATGACCGGAACTGCGTGTTCAGTCGCTGTTCTGACCAGGAAAGGTCGCCCATCTTTCTCCAGTGGCTCGACTGCGTTTATCAGCTTTGCATGTCTAATCCGACCGCCTTCGAATTCAACCAGAACTATCTGGTCAAGGTGGCACAGCACTCCTATTCGGGGTTGTTTGGCACCTTCCTCTTCAATTCGATCAAGGAGTACAAGGACTGTTTACAAGAGGCGGCCGTGACTCCCTCCCGTCGCTCTGGGCCTTTTTGAGGCAGCACAGAGTCAGATTCGAGAATCACAGCTATAATTCCAAGTCGAGTCACCTTACAATCCCGTCCAAGAAGGAAATGGCAGTTTGGAACGCCGTCTATCGCCCTGAAAACGTCAGCTTTCTATTTATCAACTCGTTTTAACGCTCGATTTTCAGTTCTTCTCCGATAATGCGCATGGATCGTATTTGAGAAGCGTAGACGAGGACGGAATCGTCGATGTTCTGAACATTGGTGAAGAAAACGAGAAACGCAGGAGGATCGACAGTGCAGTGGAGGCAGAATTTGAGATGATTCGCTGAACCTTCAGAGTTTCTTTTAATACACGTATACGCAGAAGTAATTCTTTATAAATTCGTAAAGCGTTGAAGTAGCGGCAGAAGTGGTCTCCGCTCGCACTCTCAGTGGTAGCGAGGGAGCGCGCGTTCGGTGATCTTCACCTTCTGCTCGACTCCGTACTTGAACTTGCAGGTTCCCTTCGTCGTGTACCACACCGCCTAAAGCGAGAGAGCGTTTCGATTTGATTGCAGAGATAATTGCGGCGCTTGGGTCGGAAACGAGAAGAGATCTCGAGGACGCAGCGCGGAAATTGGAGATGGCATCGTCAATTAGCGCGCGAGGGCCGCCAGGGAGGGGAGCGAGCGCGTGGGGCTTCACTGAAGTACCTGATCGCGGATGGAGAATCCCATGGCCGCATGGTCGGCCATGCCGCGGACGATCTCTACGATGTTCCCATCGAGGATTGTGACCAGACTGTTGTTCTCCTTGAGATTGGTTACGGTAACGATGATGCGGCCGCTGAGACGATTCTCGATGGAGAACTTCCTGACCGCGTTGTCCTCGAGAATCACGAGTTGCGCGACCGTTTCGCAGTGCGACGGCACGCGCACGTTGCTATCGACGCCCCAAATCAATTCTTCTTCCGAGGTGTTTTCACCTAAAACACTTTTCGGGATTTTCCGTGCCGTTTTATTGCCTACCGATGTGCGCCAGAGAGATTTCGCCGTGGAACCCAGCATTCGCTTCAAGAACCTCGCAGGGAGTTTTCAGCTTCACTTCCATCTCCACGCCTCGGCAAACGCCCTTCTCGACGATCGCCGTGGCGGCGCTGCGCGTCGCGCGCTCCGTCTTGAAACTGTACTCTTGCTCACGGTCGGTGGTGTTCGTAAAAGTAGTCCGAAAGAGGCATTGTTCCTCGGGGCTCTGTTTGAATTGCTCTGTGGGCAGTCCATCCCGTGTGTACGTCGGCTCGAGACTCTCGTTCAGCATATGCGACCAGTTGATGTTGTACTGAAGTGAAAACGGTCACTCGAGGGTCCCCGAGGGACATGGGGACGCGGCGGAGGCGCAGATGTGAAAACGACAACAAATTGCGGCGATTAATCGGAGTCAGTGGAGGACAAATGGATTTACAGCGGCGGCACTGGTCATTAGGCCATTATCCAGAGGGCGAAATGGCATCGTTCTCAGGTTTCTGACGAGAAATCGAAATTCTTCGCCCGTTTTACGACCTTCGAGGTGCAATTTTGTAAATGCACCCGCGCGAATCGTTGTGGCGGTTTTAGGGCCAGGAAGTGCAAACGACTCACCTGCAAGTGCTTCTTGCTGATCTTCGCCTCCGCTTTCGTCTTCGTCACGTCGAAGATCTGCTTCGCCCAGTTCTTCACGATGGATTCGAGGTCCACGAGCTCCTCGTTCGGTTTCGGCGCGTTCGTCGACGACGTCACTGACATCGGCCCCGTCTTCTGCATGTTCGGCTCCAGAAGCGGCTGATTCCCCGATGACTTTCCGACTGCAATGCGATTTGATTCAATTTGCGTATTTGCAATAAGTGATCGATCTGATGCGTTGGACATGCACCCGCAGCTGGGGCTTCCTCTCAGTTATGTACATAAATATATGAATTTGGACACCGGAGGGCGGAGACTCGCTTGAGGAGACAACAGGCGAGGCAAGATCGATTAGTGGACGCGCGGAGTTATGCAAATAGGGGAGTGGGAAACGGTCCCGATGACCGGAGGGAGCGCGAGGCGCTCTTGACATTGCGCGAAAGAGGTGCGAATCAAGGATGAAACCCTTCGAAAGTCGCTCTCTTTGTTTGGAGCGATTTTCGGACTGTTGGATGGTTACGTGAGCGGTCTGACCCGATTAGAAGAAGCATTTGTATCTTTGCCCTAAAATTTGATTTTTCCCTTCAAATTTACATTTTGCGCCAAAAATCGCCCAATTCGAATCGATGGCACCGCTACTTCTCTCAAAAACGCGCGTCTTCGTCGTCGTCACTGCGTCAGCGCGCGAGTACGATAGCGTTGGCGGCAGCCGAGTGGCACAACGCGGGAATCACAACGCCGCCGCGAAGAGCCGACGCGACGGGAGAGAAAAAAGCGAAATCGATTGGCGCCGAAACGCTATGAATTGCTGGGCGGGTTACGGTATGTCGGCGGCTCTGGCGACGGCGACCTAAGAGGGAACTTCTTTGGGTAATGTGGATGAACAAAGGTAACGAGAATACTGTAGACGGGGCAATGACTCAGCTGTTATTACGAAAGCCAATATTCCAGAGAGTTTGCGGTGGCACGAGAGGGGAATTCAGGTTCGCGAGATCACCGCGCTTCTGTGGGAATTCAGGAGGCAACGCCACGGCAAAGCACCCGAACTCGGAAACTCAATGGCAGCAGCGCGTTCGCGTAACGGAAAATCCTCAAAAAACGATGAATGCGGCAGACTTGGTCGCAAGCTAACGTTACAACGCGACTTTTCGGTTTGTTTGATTGAATCTCGCTTAGTGAAACGTTTCCCAACACTGAAATCTGTTTTTGTCGCAAATCAGATGAGGACGCGACGGAGTCGCAACCTAGCGCGCATCTCCCCTCAAACCATCGCAAATTCCACTTTACACAGAAACGCATCAGAAACCGAGAATTCGAACGAACGGCGAAAGAAACTTACTGCAACAGCCGAACAACATTTCTTCCTTTTCGGTTTCCGCTGTTTATTCGCTCTTCTGTCGCGCAACCAGTCGCGCACACGACTCTCCGCGATTCTCTCCTCTTTGGGGCCAACGGACTCCGCCCCTCGCTTCCCGACAGCCAATCGGCACTCGGCGGCCCAGAGGGAAAATTGATTCCAGACGTGAGTCACCGCGGTGATTTCGAATAGATTCGCGGATCTGAATGCTTCGGGAGTTGATTTCATGCTGCGGTTACGGTAATGAGAGATGAGAGCAGAGCGGCGGATTGACGGATGTCATCGCAGCGGATTAGGGTGAGAATGGAGGTTGTCAGTAGATGGTTATTGATGGATTAAGCGCGATTATTATAGCCGAATACAGTCCGTCAGAAGCTGAATTGGCGCAGCTGAACTGCCGCGACATGATCGCCTCGCGGGTTTTGACGGAATTATCGAGTGATTCGCGCACATCGTTCCAGGAAGAGAATCACCACGTTTGGCTCAGAAGGGCCGCTTGGTCGTTGTGGGGAAGGAGTCCATATGCACGCACACCCCGCCATCTGCGCTCAGATCGCTTCCCACCGGGGCCGAGGTGTCGGCAGATAAGATAAGACGCAGATGGAGAATCATATCAACAAACGTGCGTGCGGGGGAATCGAAATCGATTCCACTCGGCTCGGCTATTGAATCACGCAAGCGTAATCCCCTCTTCTAATTCAACCTTTATTAACAACTCGTTCGTGCGGATTGAGCCCTCAAAGGCTTAGGTGCCTCCTCCGGTGCGCTCGTCGCGATCGCGACGAAGCGATAATTGCCAACTGATCGTTCGCGCGCGCGTTTATTTGTTGCGATGAACGACGCCGTAGTTGGCGAGCGGGTGGAGCGAGGAGTGAGGGAGGTGATCGCCGGGTCGAAGACGCATAAATAGTCTTATTGGATTAGAAGGCGCGCGCGCTCCGCGATTAGTCGCGCCATCGCGCAAATTATGCGAGCAAAATGGAATTAAGAGGTTGCGGAATCGCAGGAGGCGATTGCGACCTCGACAAGTGGCTGTCGGGACAGTTGAGTGCTCGAGGGGAATGAAGGAGCGAGAGAGGGGAAGGGGATATGCAAATTAGGGGATGGATGAGTGGAGGGAAACAGAAAGAAAGACGACGGTGTTGCGAAAGCGAAAATTGGAAACTGTTCGCGTTGTTCCAGGCGCTGACGTTCCGAAGAACTTTCTGAATTTACACTTTGTATTTTCGTGCTGTCACTGGATTCCCGGATTGTCCTTTTGAGAAGGCTGTACGGTAGTCACGGCATCTTGATTGTTTCTCAATTGGTTGGACAAACGAAGATCGTATCATCAATTTGTAAAGACAAAACATGCGGCAACGTTGCTTCTGGGTTCGCAGCGTCTGCAACTAGTTGGCGGTTCGATTAAAAATCCACAGAACGAAACGTGTTTGTAAAATGCCCGACAATTCAAAATGCGCGGATTCCTCTCAATGGAACCCAAGATCGGCAATTCCGCGGCTCATTCACAATCAAATCGCAACTTTTTATTTCACATTGAGCAATAATCGGCAAAGTGAGAGAAATTCATTTTCGGTTACGATGCTGTGGAAAGGAGGGCATAACGCTGGGATCACAGGGGAGTGGAGAGACTTCGAAGTAAAGACTTTCTCGGCATTGTTTAGCGGACCAACGCTTCTTTGGGTCATACACAAACGTTCCGTTTAGGAGTGCGAGGCACTCGCTCCCTGCTCCGGGAAACATCTTCTTCAGTCGATTGTACGGCTGCACCGGAAGATCAAAGTGCTTCAACGCAGGCAAACTCTCCATTTCAGGCCAGATAAGCGGTCTCGGAGTTCCCAGCATCTGAATGATGAGTCGAATCTAAATCTTGCAAAATCACTTGATGAAGCTAATATTTTCTTACTTGATCGAGCTCCGACTTGCCAGGAAGGAGGGGTCGGTGGACGAGAAGTTCGCCTAAGATGCAACCACATGCCCAAATATCAATTGCCGGAGTCTGATACGGACTTTCGAAGAGCAGTTCAGGAGCCCGATACCAGAGAGTCACCACCCGGGGGGTCATCTTCACAGGGGGATCTCCGAAGGTTCGCGCCAGACCGAAATCGGCAACTTTAAGGACACCCGAATCAGTCAAGAGGAGATTCGAAACCTAAAAGAAAGAAGTTTTGCAGGATACTGCTATGTTCCGTACCTTGAGATCACGATGAACGATGTAATTCTGGTGTAGGTACTCGACTGCCTTCAGCAGTTGCTCCAAAATGCATTTCACTTGAGCTTCAGTGAACGGAGCTTTCATGTGATCCAGGAGAGAAGCGAGATCCTGGAAAAGTCATCGATCACTCCTCGTTCGCGTTTCTAAGTTCGCTTGTTTGTTTGCGAAATCAAAGTCCAACGAAACTGCGAACGAAAGCGTTCGCTACAAAAATATTTGTTTTGTAATCAACAAACGCCAAAACCTTGCACATGACGCGCTATCAGCAAGTTGGCTTCAATTGACTTGAAGATAACAACTTTGACGTCAAAAGCGATGGAAAACTATCTTCTAGACCGCATTTACCTGCTCACAGTATTCCATCACAAGGAACATACTGTCAAGAGACCTTCCCACAGCGACTTCATGCAGCTTCACCACATTTTCATGTTTCAGCGCCATCAAACTCGAAATTTCGCGAATTGCTGGCACTGGCATTGTTGCTTCGTTCGGTTTGTGGTGAATTCGCACTTTTTTCAAGGCGACCTGAACGACTCAATAGCAATTCAACTGGAAAACACTCACGATTGCACCGGATTGCGTGTCCTTTGCACGATACACAACTCCATACGTTCCTTCGCCGATTCTATTGATCTTCTCAAAGTCATTCGCACGTCTGCAGCGACCATAACCAATATCGTTCTAAAACGCTCCGTTCACACACGTGCAGGCTTCAAACACTACCTTTGTGAGCACTTTACGCTCTAAATCCAAGAAAGAGATGTATTCCAAGTCGCCGTTTTCGGAAGTCGACATCGTCTCCGTCTATAAAACGGGCTAGAATTACCCTTCTTCTCTTCTACTGATGACGGTAACTTAGCGATGAATTCGATCCGAAATACAGGTGGCAAACACGAGGAAAGAAGGAATTCGAAATTTATTCACATGTACAGATTATTTATAAATATATGGACTATTGTTTGCGATTTACAATCTAGATACCCTAGTGGATAAAGGGATTTGATCACCCGAAAGGCGCCAATAAATATGATGAGCGTTTGAAGAGAGAAAGATGGGAGAACCATCTCAGAAGCCGACAGCCGTCAACATTCCCCGTAGAAAGTTACTCATATCACAAGTACCTATGTTCAGATTATGTACAATTGGAATAGCCTAAATATCTACAAACTGAAGCCCGTCAAGAAGATAATGAAAAATGATGAAGGCGCTCAACCGCGTACTGTTTGACTTTGATTGCTGCCGGAGTGCGGATAGAGGCCGTTAAAACTGGCGTTTGATGAATTACTAAGCTGGCGACGACGTAGCGCTGGAGCAGATGAAAGTAATGGAACCAAGGGTTGATGTTCGGCGGGACTGTGCATATCTTCGTGAACGTTGAGATCATCGATGTGAAAAGCATGCTCCGAATAGCCCTCGCTGTTGCGGTCATTGCTTCTCGTGGACAGCCTGGCTTGACGTTGGCCCGCTCTCAACCGCTGTTGTTCGATATGCCTAAAGCAATACAGTTAAATCGCACAATTCCGAACAAACAACCGCCATCGTCGCACGCAGCGTAGCAGCACCACCGTCTTACCCATGAAGAAGTTCGGCCTGTTCGGCTGCAGCGTTCAAGGCATGGGCGTCCAAAGTGGCTGGCGCAGAAGAGTCGTGAAGACCGATATTATCTCTTTTGCCTAACAACGGGCGATCAATGAAAATATATTCGTCTTCCGAAGCAGTTGTCGCAATTTCCTCATGACTTAAGGGCTTTCCGCCCTCACTTTCTGCAAGTTTCCTTTTAAGCTCATAGATTTGCGCTTGAAGGTCAGAAATCTTCTTCTAAAAGCAATGTATGCGGTAATCGCGTTGTGAGATTTGCTGGAGCTCACCTCGTTTTTACTGTTCATTCTGTTCACACTGTCGACTTCAATGTTGATAATGGAAGTCAGTCCGTCTGCATCAATCACTTTCTCCTTGCCAAAGCGTAGCCGAAACTTTTTGCTCCGATGTACGACAGAATTTCGTGAAGATGATCCAGAAGAAGATGGTTCTGGGTCAGACTGGTCCCCATCGGACGCAGAAGTGGTTGCACTTTGGTCACTTCCATCGGACACAGTAGCAGTGCTCGCTCCTGTGGAATCCAATGTACAATGACTTTTCAGAGAATCCATCGCACTGAAGCTTGTTGAGGCGACTGGAGCTGAACCAGATTCCTCGGCATGTAAATGCGAAGAAATATCCACTGGATCACTTGTTTTAAGATCCAAGCTTGCGAGGCTGATAATGTCATGTTGCACGTTGCTTTGTGAAGCACATTTCTTCAACTTCCCAGAGTTGTTCGGAATTTCGATTGGAAAATTGCTAAAAAAAAAACAAGTTCAGAAACAAGCGATCCTCAATGCTTTAATACATAGAAGTAGGTCCAGTTGAAGACGGACTCTTGCTAGATGATACATTTTCTTCTGAATGGCTTCGATTGATGGCGGTCTGACGCGTTGATGATTCTATGTAAAAACTTTCAATGTAGCTAGAATGCACCAGGTCACTGAAATTCGGTACAATTCCGTCATTCTATAAATGTAGGGATTAAAAAAGCTGATGGAGTGGAGACTAACTGCGCAGTTCAAAGGTTCCTCGAAGCGGTTAGGTACATAAACAGCTTCCCATGCTTTGAGATTGCGCATCGGTGGGATCTTTAACCTTCCCTGGCTGTAGTCGTAGAAGACATTTTGAAAGCGATCTATGTAATGTCTCAAAAAGGCCCAGAGCGACGGGAGGGAGTCACAGCCTGCCTCTTGTAAACAGTCCTTGTACTCCTTGATCGAATTGAAGAGGAAGGTGCCGAACAACCCCGAATAGGAGTGCTGTGCCACCTTGACCAGATAGTTCTGGTTGAATTCGAAGGCGGTCGGATTAGACAAGCAAAGCTGATAAACGCAGTCGAGCCACTGGAGAAAGATGGGCGACCTTTCCTGGTCAGAACAGCGACTGAACACGCAGTTCCGGTCATTAAATTTATGTCCAAATCCAATCCACTCGCTTCGCACCAGCACTTCGAATCCTTCTATAGTGCGGTAGTATCCGTCACCCAACAGCTTGGCTAGTGAAACAATCTGAGTTGTCCGATCCCAGCCGTCCGAGCAGTGCACCAACACGCTCTTACCTAAATTAAAATGATGAACGGAGGTTTCAATCCATACATACCGTGATCCACAAGGGTTTCGAGGCAATCCTTCGCAGATAGGATAATGTTATAAACTTGATACAACCAACTGGAGTTATGAATGTTTTGAAAAAAGAACAAATCTTGGTCACGTGTTGCTATTATCTGCCTGTAGTGAGCGAAGCTGTCCCGAACACTGTGAATGTTTGGAAGATTCATGAACTTCGGAGTGCTTCTCGTATAAACAGCTGGAGATTCATAACCTCCAAATTTCATACGATTTGCATTCGCCGATGTCAAGGATCTGGCATCCATAACTAGAATTTCAGCGTTGTCTGAAATAATTTTTTACAATTTCATTCGTTATTAATAACACACTTACCTCCGTTTGCCCTACGGCTCATGTCAAAAAGATTTACTTCGTCGCAGTTCATCGGCCCAATCCAAGGAATAACCGGCTGGCTGCCTCTCAGTAACACTGCTCCAGATTTCACGTCTCTCCAAACAGCTGTGGGAATCCTTCCTAAAAACCGTCCTGTCGCAGCGCTGGGCAAAGAGCGATCATCTACTCCTTTTGGCAAAATAAAGTGCTCTGGATAGGTCTCACTGATTCTAAAAGAATAAAATAAATCATACCGAGTGTTTCAACTAAAAACAAACTCGAAATTCATGTTGGCATTGGATATGTGCCAGTAATCTGTGAAGTCCAACCTCGTGAACTCTTTCTTCAGCATTTCGAGACTCAGGCCAAGTGTAGAATCTCCCCTGAGCCATTTAGGAGTAGAATCAGTTTGTGGAACTTGGAAAGCAAAGATGCTGTGATGACTTCTGGCTTCTTTAACAATTTCACATAATTGCTTGTTTATTGCGTTAGAATTATGCGTGTTGGTGCTTTTTAAGTTCGCCGAAAGCCTGAACGTCAAATTACGTGGAATAATCTTTGTAATCTGATTACCTGAAGATTCGACCATTCCTACAAGTCACGGTAATAACTTCATCGCGATCGAGTTCAGCCGATTCGACGGCCAAATTGGGGATCACAGCTATTCCCGTTTCGTTGCTCAGAATGAACATAACTCGATAGTTCGTGAAGAACACTTTTCCATGCAAAATTGAATCATTCGGATCCAACGGAGTTTGCAATCGTTCGCCGGGAAGCAAAGTAATTGACTCCGGAAGACTTGGCGGTTTCTTCGCAGTGCTCGGCTAGAAAAACGATTCATCTTACGGATTACTGTGGGGAACACTTACAGATTGATCTTCGCGAACTTCGGTGAAGCTAGGAGGACTATTCACAGAAACAGTGGAGAACTTGGACGTCCCCGACGTTCCCAAGAATTGGTCTGCGTCGACGAAACTGCCACAATCCGGATGACTTCCATCAGATGGCGAATTGTTAATATCGACGATTTCGGTCGTAGGCATGACCACGACAAGTGATTGAAGTTGCCCCAGTTTGGAAGTTCGTTCTGGTTAGAATCTATAAATACAAAGCTTAAAAATCACGAACTGTAGATCGGCAAATAAAAGTGCAACGGAAGAATTACGGAAAATGTAGAGTCGAAGGGGCGCAAAGGACACTATGCTAATCAGAAAATGTTCGCGAATCAACAATCAGTGGCAACGGTTAGGCGCAAGAGATCACAGAGGCCACATGGAAATGCAGTTCACCCCGATTTTTCGCTGACGCCGCTGACTAAACCGGAATTCGCTCCAAAGAGCACCACGACATGCACACAAACAGATTAGAAACCAACCAAACAGATACTGACAGACAAACATCATCAGCGTGGAAAAGCAACATGCTCAGTTTCGTTGAAGGTGGCAGCGCGGGGAAGGTATAAAATGCGAAGCCGTTAAAACCTGTCATTTGTCTTCCAATTCGCAACAAAAAGGGTTCGTTAAACGCGTTTTTGCCTTTCGTGAACGCCATAAACACGCGACGAAATGCGAATGCGGTGGCGGCGCACGTTGTTCAGCAGAAAATGATCCCCGCGGGAGAGCGAGGAGTTTTCGAATCAGCGTGTAACGCGCAAGTCATCGCAGTCGTGAATAATCAGCTGATCAATGGAGCCTTTCCACACAGTCAACAGCCATCCTCTCCATCGGCAATCGGGACGAGTGCTCCACGGGCGCCAACGCAGCACAACAAAGCCGAGCCCAATCATCATCGCAGCAAACAATTCAAGCCGAAAACAACGCGATCGCACGAAAACGCGACGTTCTCTCCAACTTAAAACGTTGCTCTCAGTCATCCGGCCTCGGGCAACGACTTCCACATGCTCAGAAGCGATCAGACGCTCGTACAGCAGGAGACGAGCACGTCGACCGTCGCGGCAGCTGATGTCGAGCAAGTGGGTTCGCGGCAGTGGGAAAATAGCGAGAGGTCGTGCACAAATTGAGAGCGCACGAGACTGAAAAGTGGAAGGAGGGAAATCACGTGCTCCATAGATCAGCTGAGAGGCGCAGACGGCAGAGAAGAACCTGGTAGATGTGTGGATTGGAGAACTAGCGCCCTCTTATCGACATTACTCGCGCCGGGGTTGGTGGAGTGTCTGACCGATCTGCGCTCTCCGCAAAACGCCGCCGTCTTCCTCTTGTCAAGCGACGAATGCGACAGAGCGCCGACTCCGGCGGCGACCAACAGCCGCTGAGCGAACCAAAAGGGGCTTTCCAACTGCGCACAGGGATTCCGCTCAACGCTGACGTCACTTGGCAGGGTGCCAAAATCATTGTCAGATGTTTTCCAGATTAAACAAATACCATCAGACGGTAACAGGAAACACGACGAAACGTGCATTATATGCAGCCTGGGAGACAAGACAAGTCAGCCTCTTGATACACGAATTCAACCCCATCGAATACGCGACGAGAAGGATGTGAAATAAATAACGGTACTAACAAACTTGTAGGCTGTGAACACAGCGGCCAGCGCCTCTCTCCCCCTCCGACAGAACAAATTAAATCCCCAAAGACATTTTATTTTAACATGAAATCGTTTTAAAACAATGAATCCATATTGCCGCGTGAAGTAGATCGGAAAGCATAGATATCCTGGCGTGATGAGATGTACGTAGGACGATCTAGAGCACGACTACTGGGACCATCAGCCGCCGAACCGGAAGCAGCAACACGCTTCATTCCTTTCATATTCTTGCTCTTCGCCTTGCTATTGAAATTTTTCCAATCATTTTTCTGACTTTCCTTAGCAGCATCAAGATCCTTTCTTCTCTGGTCTTTCTTCTGAGCACGAACCTTTCGGCGTTCCTTTTCAGCTTGCCATTCATTTTTTTTCATTCCGCTGGTGTTCTTGCCTTCAAAGATGTAATTTTTCTTCACCTCCACGGGCGGTTCCTCCAACTCGCTAAGTTTGACATACGACTTCACGCCATTTCCTGAAAAATGTACTTTACTTCAAGCTGAGAGAAGTCCACTTACCAACAAACGTGACACCGACTTTGTCGTTCGATATACCGTCGATAACAGCTTGAAATTTACACCCGTTCTTCGTAGGTGCCATGCAACGCTGACCAATTTTCCATGTTGTATTGCGTTCCACTGGCTGCTTTGAAGAAGTTTGAGGTCCAATCAAATCATCTGTGATCTTGATAACTTCCTGCAAATCGTGTTTCAATGAGATGTAGTCTTCATTCTCAGGATCTCCGAGAAGCGCGGCTTCCACCTGCTGAAGCTGGAGTTTGTAGTTAGCGAGATCTTCAGCCGACATAATGGCGGCACCAAGAACAATCTGGAAGCGCATTTCATTTAATTCGGCGTTATAAATACGCTCCGGCAAGCAATGCAAGAGTCAAGAATGTAAATGCAAGAAGAAGAAGAAAGCAGAGCGACGAATTAGTAATCAAAACAATTGTGACATTTGTCAGCTCCGGCCAACATGAAGTTATTTGTCATAGCACATAACAAAACGCTCGAAAGTCATCACATTTATATTGGGAATTTTCTCAACAAAATAAAAAAAATTGACATTTGGGTATTGCTGAACAACAAACACCGATCACTTCCACCGACTGACGTGCAATTTGGACGCATCACAGCTTCCGTACAATGTTAACTAGCGAAAATCATTGTATTCCTCGAGAAACCATAATATAACACCAAATCGCCACGCCGTCTGAGTCTGCAGTTCAAACATCGACGGGACCACACGCAGCGCGCGCGGCGCGATATGTCAGTTATTGGCTACCGTCACCAGATGCCGCTACCCAGGCCTACGCTTCGAGACGCAACCGCGCATCACGAACGTAGCGGTCATGACGCGTTAATGGATTCGAGACTTCGAGAAGAGTTGAAATGTCAGGGGAATGCTGGTATTTAGATGGATTGTGAAGTCTCACTAATATAAGACCAGGAATGGGAATTTGCAGTCTGACTGACTTAAAAAATCCGATAGGTCAAACAACCCGTTTGCACCCAGTCGCAAACAGCCTCATCTCGCGTCATGATAGAGACGTCAGATTCATTTTGGACGTTTTGGATGAAACAGAAGCATAAATACATATACGCTCGCTTTGCTGAAGAATTGAGCTCGCTTAATAGGTCTGAATTGTGCATGAACAGGAAGGACTTGACGAATAAGAGGTGCCGTAGCGATTTATCAATGAAATATATCGTTATATCCGGCGAAGTTATACGAATCCATCGTGCATATTGAAGCGGGTAATTCGTCAAGTGTGCAGGCCAGAATCGTTGATATGAACGAATTTCTCTTTGTCAGAAATTGCGGTGCGTATAAGCAAACTTCTGCCGCCCGGCATAGACGAGAGTTGTCATTTAAAATGTACCGTAAGCATGGGATGTGGAGCTAATTCAGTAGAGTGTACAAACGTCGACGATCGAAATTGAATGCCGACCGACAGCACACGCTGATTGTGAGCTCCGGCTCTACGAACTCGCCCAGTCCTCTACAGTAGATTCCAGTCAAGTCGGAGTCTTTTTGTTTGCTTTATTTTGCAAATCGGTTCAAGGGCCGCCAACGATTGATGATTCATGCGATAAGACCGAGGTGGAATGTGAAAGACAAATTTGGAAAATAAGCGTTTTCAGCGCTCGCCGGCTTTGCTTCAACATATAGAGGTTTGATGATTGTTTTCGGTGTCTTTTTGCGCAAATTTGAGTTTTCGCATCACAGATCCAATTGTTTCCAAGTGCGAAAATCACAGACGAACGTGCATATTCATGTTCATATGAGTCTTCGATCGATTGCCGCGAGTTTTTCGCTTTTGTACGACGAACGTTTTTCGGTCTTGTATCGCATTTCAAAGGACCGTTTGACGCGAGGATTGAATGACAACGATCTGCTCTTTTGGTGTTCTCCTCCTGTTTTCCCGCTCGTTCGTTCGCGTTTTGGTGTTAATCACATTAACCACTGCTGCTGCTGCTAACAAGTTGAAAAGGTCATGTTTATTTGTTTCGCGCTGATTCGTCTGCTGCACTTCCCTATTCGAGTGTCCCGGTCTGCTTCCCGTAAACACATGCTCAATGAATCGCACCTCGAATTCGCGCGTTTTCACCTTTTTTCGCACTTTCCTCCACTCGCAGCGCCTCCGTCCGCCAATCTCCGTCCTTTTCGCTCATCTATCTCACCCTCAGCTGTCAGCGCGGAGTGCCTCGTTGGGATCGTAGTGCCTTCCTTCGCCACTAGTGGAACTATCGGTTCATCGGAGTCGTCGTTTGAATGCACAGCGGCGGCACCGTTTCGCGCCGACCGAAGCGCCGCCCCTCGCATCGTCCTTCTCCACGCTCTTCCCGCTGTTCTCCCCTTCTTCGCAATTATTTATCCGCGCCGACGGCAATCGCTGACCGCGTCCGTCGTCTCCCCTTTGTTCACTTTGCCGTTGCGACACCGCTTCTCAATACCGGCGGTTCTGTTTGATTCTGCCTGCCAGGAACTAAGACCTCCTCTCGAAGACATTTCGCGCTTAGCACACGCATGAAAACATGCCTACAGTACCCGAGCGGCGCGTGAAGCCTCTGGTGTGAATTGCGTGCTTTCGGAACATTATTTGTTTCTGCGAACGACGCGGCGGATGACTCACAGGCGGGCCTACCGCATAATTCGTCTTCCAACCCGCGCGATGCCACAGCGGCGACTAATGAATCGTCGAATGGTAATCGAGTCGCGCAGTGGTCGTTGCTGAGAAAAATCGATTATTTTCGGATATTTCAAAATCTGCGACCCGATTCGGACACTTATTCGATGCGCGTGGCGCGAGATCCACTCTCGCGAGGGATTAGCGATATCCGATGGTCGCCGAGGGATTCTCACTCTCGTTCGCTCGTTTCAGAAATGTCGTTCGACGAGCTCTACGACAGTTGCTTCCGCAACATTCCCGCCATCCGAATCCCCGAATTGGTGACTCCTGGCAAGGAGAAGAAAGCTTCTTCGGCTTCTTCGTCCCAGGACCTCACTACTCTCGACCAGGTCTTCGCCTCCGCCAGATTCGTGGTTTTCCATTTTCTGCGCTCGGGCAGTCGGAATTCCGAGGAACTCGCGCCCTTCCTGAAGCAACTTGTTGCGAGCAGAAACGTCAACGGGGAAGACGGAGAGAAGCGCTCTTCGAGGTGAGTTCTTCGATCGCTCCTGATAAGACACTTCAAAGGAAGCCGCTTTTGGGGCGCGGGAGCCCTGGGGTGCCCGGACAAGGTCACACGGCCATAATTGTGGGAAGAGAGTACAAATATTTGCCTGGAACTTCCATTAGCGCTCCGAAGCGCCCACAAGAATTGACATGTCCTTGTCAATCTGTTTGTCCTCAGCAGCGAAGATGGCACCCGCCGATACCGTAATTGCGCAATAAGAGAAAACATCTGTGTCGCGTGCATCGCGGCCATTTATCGCCCCTTCGAAGTTCTTTGTCCTCGTCGAGGATTCTCTGCAAGCGATCATTGCGAATTCAATGCAAATCAGCGCGTTTTATGGCGAGGCAGTGAAGTGGAAATGCTGTAGGCGCGCGCGGCGGCACTCGAGAGGAGCCACGAGCTGCCTGTCCGCCTTCCTATCTGTGTTGTTGATCGCAGCGCTTATCGTGCGTCGTCACTCAAATTGTTTTTATGAACGATCAGCCAAACATTATTTATCTTCTTTCCGCCGACGCGATCCTTTGATTAGCCGCCGAGAGCGCCACTCGAGGCACCTTTTTTATTCCCTGTTACAACTGCCTCCAACGCGTGCCTCCTCTGAACTCATTAAAACATAAACTTTACGCTGCGAAGCGTCCAAACAAAGGAACTCGAGGGGATGCTGGCGGCAATAAATGGGCGAATGAACGCAGATCAGATTCGAAACGAAGATAGCGAAATGCCGCTTAATCACGTTGCTGAATTTCAGTTCGCCCACGAAAATCCGGCGCCTCTTCAGTTTGAAGAAGAAGATCAAGAAGAAGAAGGATTCAGCGTCAATCGCTTCGCTGAGTGAACAGTCGGAAGTCGCTGTTATCGTGGTGGATGTGGAGCCCGTGGTGGATTCACAAAAAGGACCCGAAGCGTTTGGAGAAGCCGGCTGGTACGTTGTGGCTCCTCTCCCGCATCTCACGAAGGTAACGCGAAGACGCGCTACTTCAACTTCTTCATTTCTGGATTTCAGAGTCGACTCCTCAGATCTCTCAGATACAGCAGCGCGCCTTCGATTTCCATCGTCGAATCCTCATCTCGCCAGCTGATCACTTCGGAAGGGCGTCGTTCTCTCCTCGATGACCCGCAAGGGCAGAATTTCCCCTGGATCGACCCCGCACCCTCCGAGATCTTTGAGGGGAAACTCTTACGCTCTGTGCAGCAGAATGACGGAAGTCGATCAATCGAAGCGGTCGACTTCTCGACACTAAAACCAAGCGTCAAAGGAATCTACTTCGCCGCGAATTGGGTTTGTTTTGTTTGATTAATCGCTCCTCATAAGCTCAATTACAGTATCCGCCGTGCAAACAAATGGGAAAGCAGATAGCCGAGGCGTACGAGAAGATTCGGAAGGCGGGAAAGAACTTTGAGATCATCTTCTGCTCCTCCGATCGCTCGCAAGAATCTTTCGAACAGCACCTCCACTCCATGCCGTGGCTCGCATTCCCTTTCAACTCGCACAAACTCTCTCTTCTCTCGAAGCTCTACGGAATCAGCGGAATCCCCGCATTCGTGCTGATCGGCGAGCAGAATGAGCTGATAACCAAGCACGGGCGCAACGTCCTCCTGGAGGACCCTGTTGGGTGCTACTTCCCATGGAACCAGAAGCCGTTCTACGAGCTGAACGAGTATTCTCTCTGCAGGATCACCGATCAGCCTTCGCTGATTCTCTTCACCGAAGGCGCCCCCGAGGACGTCGCCTTCAGCACCCATGTTCTCAAGACGGTGACGGAAAACTCGCAGTCTCCGTCGTCCGCCTCCCCCACGACCGCATCGTCACCCCCCGTAACCGAAGACAACGCGTCGGCGAATGTGCTGACGGAATCGACGACAAACTCCGAATCCAGCTCCGAGGGTGATTCCATACCGAAGAACGCCGACCCTCTTCAGCTGTTTTACACCGGCGACGATCCTATCTGCGATCATGTAAGTGTCTTCGTTGCGTCCATTCGTGGCCTCATCCCACCATCGTTTGCAGATTCTCGACAGCCTCGGCCTGAGCGATGTGGAGCTGCCGCTGGTGGCGATCGTCGACGTTTCGATCGGATTCATGACGCTATGCGACAAACCCGATGTGGGCGACGTCATTATCTCGGATTTTATTGCGTCCTACAAGGCGGGAAAGCTCGCAATGATGCCAATTCCGTCGCAGTCGAGGGTAAGTGGATTGTCACGGAGTTTTGACGGACATGTTTATGCATTTCAGAGTGCGACAAAAGTCGGCGGAATTCCGATGAAAGTGATCGAGAAGGCGCTCGGCATCAACCAGTCGCCCTCGCAGCAATCCATCGGCGCGCAAGACGCCTCTGCCGCGCCCCAGAAAACCGTCGCCGTTTGATCGCCTCGCGTGCGCAACGCTCCCGCCGGTGTGCCCCGCAGAATTATCGTCCCCACTCTACGTTGTACTTGGTCTCTATACGGATACTCTCGAGAAATCTCAGCTTACCTCCCGAACCCTAGAATCTTCACCCCTCGGGTCCCTCTCTCGTCGCTCCCTCGTTCACTTTCTCACTCTTAGGCGCGAACAAATAAATCGCAAGAAACTAATTAATTATAAACGTTTCCCACACGACCCACTGAAAGGAAAAGGACTTCGTCAGGCATAACCGGCGGAATTATTCGCTTTTCCAATCTGGACTCGCGAAATTGGCCGCGCGCGCCTGAAGAGTGTGCAGTTCACTCAATCACATTTGCATATTTCGCGAGAAAGGCGCCAATCCAAGTGTGAAATGTTCGCGGGCTGTCGGGAGGAGGTCCGTTTGAGGAGGCCGCACAGACCCTTTGGGCCTTCGGGTCTCCATGGTATGCTTTAGGCGTTGTGGATAATTATTATGTGGCTCAATGGAGAGAATAAGAAGAGACGACCGCGCGGATATAATATTTATGACGGGAAAATGCTTGAGAGGCGCTCGCAAATGTTTTCCTTCGAGATTTGTCCTAATGAGCGCAGAAACGGATGTTTATTCCTCCGCGCTCCCTTCTTCGCCGCTCGTTTTCAGGATGGCCGCGCTTTGTTTCTCCCGATGAACCCGACGACGACCTGTTTCCTCGTCCCTCAATGACCGCGATGGACTCCGCGCTGCTGCTCAGCGTGCTTCTCGCGCTGGTCTTCGGCGAACTGTTTGAGGAAAGTCGCTACTATCCGTGGACCTACGACAACGACCTGTTCGGAGGTGAGTGCCGCGGAATGCGCGATGATTGATGCGCGGGGAACGAACGCAATTTCGATATGCAAAAATTAGATTTCCGAAAATTCGATCGCGTGCTGCAGAGCGCTTCGGCAATCTGAGGAAATGAGAAAGAAACGCGCCGCTTTAATTCACCCACTTTGCTGACCTCGGATTCTCCGGCATGAGCAACGATTACGGTATCTTTCACGCGCAAAACATTCCATTTAAGGGAAATTCTGCTAAAATAGATCCGTTTCAAGGTCCCGACTTCTGGGGACTCGTCGACAAGCACTGGACCCTTTGCTCGAAAGGAAAGCTCCAGTCGCCGATCTCGATCGAATCATCGCGCCTCGCCTTCGATCCGAACCTCAAACCGTTGCAGTTCGACAAGGTTACCGTAATCTCCAAGTTCCAAAATCTCGGACAAATTCCCGTCGTCACTATCGAATCCAACGACTTCCGGTGGCCGAGTCCTAACGCCAGCAGCGGACCTTTGCGTCCGTATCGTTATCGTTTGGACCACATCCAGTTCCACTTCGGGAGAGACGGCAAAATGGGATCGGAACACGCGCTCGACTCTAATCGTCGTTTCCCAATGGAAGTGAGTTGTTAGGCTCCGAAGAGCACGTCACTCACAAAGCACCGATTAGATCCAATTCATCGCGATAAACACGGATCTCTACGCAAACTACACACAGGTGAGAAATTCTCATTTGACGCGTTCACTGCAGACTGCATTACCCCTGGGCAACCTCGATCTCTGGAGCTTCGAAACCCCGCGTCAACTGAAGAATCATCTGATTGCTCGAAGTAGAATCGATGACGCCCTTGCGATGCATGCGGAGAAAATTCAATGCTCTGGTCATCGCTGTTCAAATATGCGCGCTTCATGTTGTTCTTACTGACAGATAATTCAGGCTTCGAAGGCCCCACACGGAATGGCGGGAATCTCCGTGATGGTGGAGATCGGACCGGACACAAACGAGGAATTGCTGAAGATTTCGATGGCGACGGCTTCAGCCCCTTTCCAGGGAATGGAAGCGGGTCTTATGGAGTTGAAACCGTGGAGGATGCTTCCTCGAACGCATGAATATGTCACTTATGCGGGATCGATGACTGCTCCTGGCTGCCACGAAACTGTTACGTGGATTGTCTTCAACAAACCCATTTACATCACCCCGGGTCACGTATGTCGCCATCCGAATTACAGTAGTAACTCCAGACATTGCAGTTACAAGCATGGAACTCGTTGCAACAAACGCCGACTGAAGAAGCCGAGCCGCGATTCATCTCTCCCAACTACAGGAACTTGCAGGAACTGAATCAAAGGATTCTCAGGACCAACATCAATCATAAAATCAAAGTAATCAAGCTTCGAGTTAAGCATCCAATTTCACGCATTTCAGAGCGTTGATGACAAATGCAACACCCATAAAATCACCGTCGCTTACTTCAGCAAACCTAAGAACACGTCGATGCCACGGAATCCGCACTACCACCACAAAAGAAGGCATGCAGGCCACCTCCATCAACCGTAAAGACACCCTAAAGTCGTTGTTAGAATCTGTACATACAACAAATAAACGCTGCTTCAAATACAACTAATCATTGTATTCGTCACAAATAGATTCCTCGCACAATACTAAATACAGAGCACGACACAAATATGCGATGTTTAGTGGTGTCCGCGATCGGCTTCGTATCCGACTCCGGGAACGTACTGTTCGGACTTGTTGTGGAAGAGCGAGTGATTTCCATCTCCCCATGGGAATGGCTAAAAGATCAAGAGATACAGGACAACAGTGAAACAAATTACTCACCTTGTTGCGGATGTTCAAGTATTGGTACTCGACGTGCTCGGGACGGGGAGATGAGTGGTGCTTCTTGTGGTCACTCCAGGCTGCGTACATGGTCATGAGCATGCAAGGAATCGAGCAGGCGAAGAAGATCTTCTTCCAGGTTTCCTTGGTTCCTTCTGCAGTCTTGAGCTGACCAGTCAGTCCTTTTCCGAAGTCATCGAAGTTGTTGGATCCGTAGAAGTTGCCAGAGGAGCTGCGTTGCGAAACCTTGGTGGCAACTGGACGGGCACGGAGAGCAAGACGTGGGAGAAGGGACATGGCCTGGAAGAACTTGTTAGTTATGAACGACCGACCGCTTCGATAAAGTGAAAAGAGCGGGATCGATCGAAACAACTGCTACGTGCAAAATGGACAGGCAGTCTGGGCTTGAAACGTTCACGAAAAGTTGAAAACAAAAACCCATGATCCCAATGGTTACTCAAAAATCTAAGACTGCCATCACTGCACAAATGCACTATGAAAACAGCACAAAAAAACAAGGAGATGAACGGATGTCCGTCGTCTTTGAGATCAACAGCAACATCTCGGAGAGCACGTAAACTGCAGAACGCGACGCGGACAGGGTCGTGCGTGAGATTTAAAGAGAATCGTTGCGGGATCACTGGGCGCCTCAAAGGAGCCGCACCAGAGTAGGTGTCCAATGCGAATTTCTTCTTTTCTCAAATCGTCGCTTCAGTTATGAACGAAATTTGAATAATACTGAATTGTTGACTCCAGGGCTGCTCAACGTCAAATTCGCATTCGATTGCCACGTGTGCATTTTGGTTGTTTTCAGATTCCGATGGACTGCAAGAGCGAGCAAGAATCCGAGCTCGAGGTTCTCAACAGCATTTACGAGGTGAGCGTTATAAGGTTGCTTTGCGTTCGACTTCTGCGCTGCATTTTTCATCCATGGAGATTCTGTCCTTGCTCATCTCCCACGCATGAACGACGGGATCGAACGATCGCGCTGGCTAAACAGCTTATCCGTTATGTTATCACGAATTACCAAAAGCCGATAAAATTGGAAAATAGTTCCCAACAGGAGTGCGCCTAATTATTTAGCCTAATCACACTGGGTTTGATTGATTAAATGTCTTTCAGGGCGATCCGTGCTTTCACCCCAACGGAAATCACAAGATGCAGGTAAGTCTGTAATCGTTATTCCGTTTTTATCGCGAATTATAGTACAAATTCGGAGAAGAAGGGCACTTCAAGTCGTTTGTAATGGAAGTTGTTTGGACCGCAACTTACCCGGAGTCTGTTCCAGAAGTGAACTTGGACCTTTTCTACAACTCGCACGTGACACGAGAAGTGAGGGATTCCATTCGCGATGCTGTGTTGGCTGAAGCGGAAAATTTCTTAGGGATGGCGTCCACTTTTTCGTTGATAGAATATGTCAAGGAACACTTGGAGGAACTAGTCAAGGAGCAAGTAAGTAACGATTGCATGATCATTTATCAACGTAGTCGTTTGAAAGGTAGACCCAGCTCTTCTCAAGTTGGATGAATTGAAGATTGAGAATGGTGATGAGAAGAAAGATTCTCAGATGACCAAAACACAGAAACGACGCATGTGGGATAAAGTCGAAGCCGGCAAATGCGGTCAGCTGGTATGTGATGTTGAATTTTTACAAAATAATTATATATGGTTTTTTTTAGGAAAGAGGTCATGATTGGGTCGACATTCTAAAGCATCTCGCACAAGTTGGAAAGGCAATCGAGCTGTAGTTATTTTATGATGAACTATGGATTAAAAAGTGACTTGAAAAACATTCTTTCTTGCCTTTCTTCATTTCATTCGAGCGTTGTTCGCTGTATTTTGGATATCTGTTCATGTTCATTTGAGAGGTTTTTAGATTTACTTTAGGTCAATGTCTTTTTTTCTACGGGTGATCACATTGAACTGCTGGTATGTGTTCAGAATAGTTGACGATAGTATCATTTCGCTTTTCCAGGGCTCTTCCTCAACCTTGGCCAATCGGAAGTAAACATCGCAAGTACCGATTGGAGAAACTTGTGGAAGCATTATGTGAGTCGGACTACGATGTGGTTTCCCTTCAAGAGATTTGGAGTGAAGCCGATTTTTTGTTCATCGACGACGCACTGAAACCTGTTTTTCCATTTTCTCATTACTTCCACAGCGGATTCACGGGTAGCGGAGTTTGCGTCTTCAGCAAATATCCGATTGTTTCTACACTTATGCATCGCTACTCGTTGAACGGATTTGCCCATCATGTTCATAGGTAAGTGTGCATCATTTATATGTTCTCTCACTTTATTTCTCGCTTCAGAGGTGATTGGTTTGGAGGGAAAGTTGTGGGACTAGTTCTCCTTTCCATCGGCGACGTTCAGGTTTCATTCTACACCACACATGTAAGGTAGTCGTCTCTGGACGTTTCAATCGGTTTCTTTAGCTTCACGCTGAGTACAACCGAGAAAATGATCTATTCTTGCCTCATCGATTGTCACAGGCATTTGAACTTTCGCAGTTTGTTAAGCACACGGAATCATCGTCGGATTGTTCTGTTCTCACTGGAGATTTTAACATCGAACCTGAAGACTTGGGCTACCGTCTTATTCTTAACAACGCCCATCTTCGCGATTCGTGGCTAGAACGTTCTGTAAGCACACTTTTATGCCAGTTTTCTTAAAATCCTTGTATCTTAAGTGTTGTAACAAATCCTGTAGTGGGATGACCTGTGATCGACCTGACAACTGCTACACCGTGAAATCTGCTCTGAAGGACGCACCCAATGGTAAACGTCTCGACTACATCATGTTCAAAAGCGGGAAAGCAAAGTTGCGACTGGTTGAATGCGAGAACAGGTTGGGGAAGATCCCGGGCTCCAAGGATATCGACTACTCCGATCACTTGGGAGTGTATTCAAAATTCGAAATTATTCCTGAATCTGGTAGGTGACCCATAATTCGCAGAGTTTAGTAACCACGGAGTTTAGCTTCTTCGTCGACTACGGACTCGGAATCAGAAAAACGTGAACGCGACTTTGCGGTACTCAATGAGTCACTAAAAATCCTTGGAGAAGGCGAAATGCGCGCTCTCTGGGATAGGCGTTTGTTTTTAGCTGGGTGTGTGATTTTGCTAGCTTTAATCGTCGCAACGCTTGCCGTAGAAGTACACTTTTCATACTTTACGGTGTTTGCTACAATTGCTCGTTTTTTCCTAACACTGATATTGGCATTCTGTGTTTGGTATGGATGCATTGGATTAACAATGGAGCTGAAGGCTTTGAAAGCATCCAAACTCTCCATGCAACAGCTCCTGAATGAATAATCGTTGCCACATGTTCTCTATCCATTTGTAGCCATTCCTAGTCTTTCTGAAATCTAGTAAGAAAACTTCTTCATTACTGGTCAACCATATTCTTGTCAGAAACATGAAACCAACTGTCTTTTCGTAGATTTCTTGTTGAAAAACAACGTGGTGTGTATTAAATAATTTAATTTGAATGTGGAGAGGAAGATGTATCGGTTTGAGCCGATTCCATACTTGTGATTTCATCATTTCGTATTCAAACACGTGATTTTTAGGCAATGCTGAAGCGCGGAATTTCTGTAATATCCGCTACTCGGCGACTTCACGCATCCAACGAAGGCGCGAGTTTCGTTCGCTCCGCTAATCCAGTGGAGAATCTCTCGAACGAAGAAAAATGGAAACGTCGAGAACAGTTTGCGAAACCGACGATTCAAAGATTCGAGAAATTGTCGTCTAAGGTTTATTATGCTCCGGAATGGGATCTCGAGAAACGACCAAACAAGGACGAAGGTCCTGTAGATCCAGTTAAAGGGTACGGCACCACCCCTGAGAAGTGGGAGTACTACAACAAAATTGTTTGGCCCCCAAATTACATTGTCCCAGAAACTGGGCTCCCGAAGCCACGTGAAGTCTTTCATTGCCGCCAGTCGATTCATCACAGTCCAAAACGGATGTGGACAGCTTGCCAATTTGCTAGAAGGATGAATGTTGACGAAGCGATTTTGCAGTTGAGGTTCAAACTTACAAAGGTACGGAAAGTCACCAGTTGCTTTGGTAATTCATCTATTTGGAGGGATGTTTGATCTTAGCGGAGGTTTCTGGAGGAAGCGAAGGACCGAGCCAGAGACGAATTCAATGTAGAGTACCCGAGTGAAATGTTCGTAGCGGAAGCTTTTCCCATTCAATCGGAAATCGTCAAGGGAGCGCGACGTCATGCTCGTGAAAACTGGAACACAATGAGATACCGATACGTTCATCTCTTCGTGAGGTATTGCAAGCTGAATATTTCAGTGTTTGCTATAGTGCATTTGCAGACTTGAGGAAGGCGACGGTCCATCGTACAAGGGACGCACAAAGCGGAAGGACGGCTGGGAGAAGATGGAAGATTACTACGCATATCTCCGAAATCGCACCATTAAATATTCCATTTAGATAGTGTGAACTTGATTAGCTGATTTGTTAACTTACGTTGTTGTTTTGCACAAAGACTTTAAATGGCGAAGCGATGCTTTTGACTATTTGCGCCGTCTTACTCGGCCTAATTTTATTCTATTTTGATTTCGCCCGTGACTCTTGTATGCCTCATTTGTCTACAGATTGCTGCAACATGGGATCGAGCGACGAAGAGGAAATCAGCTTTCAGTCGGAGGCGGAGCAGATTGCCATCGACCGTAAGAAGCGTCTAATGGCGCTGAAGTCTGCGGTCCATGGCGTTGAAATGAAAGAGGAAGATTACGCTGAGCCGATGCAACAGGATGAACCTGGCACCTTAGAGGACCCTGGCAGGTGTGATTCTTGTGTTTATGTTAGTTTTACGAACTGTTTTAAGACTTCCTTCTTTCCGATCGTACGATCCGGAAGTGTTCATAAAGGCGAACAAGGAAGAAAATAGAAATCTGAACATCCTAGATGAACAGTTACAAGACCAGTTGGCTGACACCAACGACACCAGTGTAATCAAAGAAATCGTAAGTTACATTTTTGACGTCGACGAATGAGTATTCTATCGTTCAGAGTGTGAGCACGCTAGCTCCTCGTAAACTCGATTGGGATTTGAAGCGAGATGTAAAGGACCGCCTTGACAAGCTAGAACGACAAACCCAAAGAGCAATAAACCAGCTTATCAGTGAGTTGTATCTTTCACAGTTACATGCAATGTGCTCTGATTGTTTAGGACAGCGTTTAGCAACTGGTGAGAATGATCTCGCTGCCGCAGTGAACTCTGCGATGGTAACCCAATTGAAGGCCGGGCTTCAAGAAGAGGAATAATTTCATTTTGTGGCCTGTAAATAGCCTCTTATTTGTTTTCACTTTGAAGATTAAATATGAACTCCGTTGACTGCTTCTTGTGTTTTGCGCTCCGGGGGAGTCGCCGAGTTGGGCTTGCAAGGGGTGTTTATTAGGCTCTACTCTGTTTGCCGTGGGAGTGTGGGTTGAACCTCGCGGGCTCGATTCGTAGTTTCGCGAAGTGTGTGGGGCGAGTGTGCGTCATTCAGCCGGTCGAAGGATGCTTCGCACGGCAATAATCAAGCGTGGAAGTGACTCAATGGAGAAGCTGACGAATAAAATGATCGACGAATCTCTCACCGCGCCGGTGACGCGAAGTGTTCGCTTCCCTTTCTTCGCTCTGTTTGCTCACCGTCGTCACTCTTCGCGTCCTGATCGCTGTCTTCAGGCTCCGCCATCGACCGTCAAAATCGCCAAAATGCTAATTTTCAGTGCGTTCCGGCGATCTTTTCATTGCATATCGCGTCCGCGTGGCGAGTCCGCAGCAAAGGATGACCGCGTTGTTCGCGGATTCTCGGCTTTCGTTTCAGAACCTTTCGCAGATTTCAGGATCCGATGAGTCGCAAGGGAATTCTGAACTCCACCGTGTCATCGACGAACGGCACGACGACAACGACGTTTCCTGAGGGGGTAGGCGTGAATCCTGGGCCTTGGGGTGATAAAACGCGTTTCTCGGCGTTATCACAGCAATCGATAGTCCGACAACAGAAACAGATCGTTGGAGCTTCTGTTGCGCGCGCGAGACTTTGTTTGCTTTTCATTCCAAATATCCCGCCATCCTCCCCCCGATACCTGAGGCGACGAAAGAGGCAAACAGCGCACTTTCCGGGACGACTTGCGCGCTGTACAACTCGTCCTCTGACTTGTAAGGAATCGCGCGATTCAAATCCTCACGAGTCTGCGTTTCTTCCGTTTTGTTTGCACCAAAAGTGCACTTCGCCGGCTCTGTTGTCCCCTTACCTCCTCAAACAGATTAGACGTTCTTGACCGTGGCGCAACCCTTAAAAGCAGCGGAAAATGCGCTCATTTTCTTCAATTCTGCCGACAAATTCTCGAAATGTATTATTACTCTCCCAATTCGGCATTTTCCTCGAATTCCACGGTAATTTATGAATTATGCATAAGTCTAATGGTCATAAGGACCTTTTGTCCCTTACGCACGCTTGAATTCGCCCCGATCTTTGGTTGCTGGATGAGCGGAATTCCACTGTAACATCATTAGGATTGCACTCCGCTGCGTTCGTTAAATTCTCATTTATGCTCGCTCGTAAACACCGATTCTTCATTTGCTCGCCGCAATCTCCTTCTTCCTTCTGAATGCGTCCCCCAACTCCCAGAGGAACCTCTCAGTGAGATATTTCAGCACAATCGCTCAAATTCTTCGCACTCGACGGAGACTTTCGGCGCCTTCGACCAAATGGAACTCAATCGCGATCGCGAATCTCGTCTTTCTCGAGGACCGTAAGTCGCAATTCGTTTTTCTGAATTTTCCTTCATTCGGTCATCTTGTTTCCCCGCATACCGTAATTCTGCGTTTGTAGCCTGAGAATCGATCCGACGCCGCACTACTTCCAGCAACAACCGCCCCCGCCCTCGTATCCCTCGCGTGTTTCGCAGAAAACCGTCCGCCACTCCGACGACATCGAATACTTTGGCGGCAGACAGTCGCAGAAAGTTTACCTTCCGACTACCGTACCCCCCTCCGAAGCGTCCACTTCAGCGACCAGTCATAGAGCGTATGACAAGCTGAGTGAAGTGTATTCGCACTCGGGAGATACGGTAGAGTTTGCGCGCAACTTCGGTCTATTCCTGGACGATTGCATCCCCCCATGTGAGTGGCGAGTTCCCAGCTGCTCTTCAGTCAAACGCTTCAGATGTGTGGATCGTCCTTCTTATTCTCCTCGCGCTGTGGGGATTGGCGATGATCATGATCGGTAAACATTGATTCCTGCGATCTAAGCATCTCTTGATTATTGTAAAGGCGCCTTCAATCTCCCGTTTTGCGCAATTCAACCGATGATCCCGGTCTACATGATTGTGATGGGATCTCTGTTCATCGCTTCTGCCTCGTTCCGAATCTACTCGCTGTGGCCGATGCCGGTTGGAGTTAGGCGTCCATCGCTGGCCGCAGACATCGCACGGAAGGGATTCGAAGGAATTCTTCTTCTTGCCATCATTGTTTGGCTTATCCTAGGTCGGTTCACTGGCAAGAGTTAAGAGAGTAACCCGTGCAATCAGGCTGCGACTGGATCTACTCGATACGTGCAAGAGTTCATCATGACGACTCTATGTTTGAACAGCACCACTGTGAATGGACTCTCTACTGGGCTGCGTGGATGGCGGTCACGGTGCATCTGATTTTCATAGCTCTGTTGCTTGTTCTAGTGATGGCGATGTTAATTCATGCGTTATGTAAGCACAAAAATTGATGGAAGTTCGCGCGTTCGCAAATTGTATCTGATGATCTTCAAATTGTACAAAGCTTAAAGACAGTAAACATTTCATCAACAGGCCAACGTAACAATGACAACAATGATATTCATTTCAACTTCATGACGGTTTGTCTTTAGAAGTTTGAGCCTCGGACCTCTTCTTGTTCTGATCGTCAACGTCGAACATCGCGTTTCTAACGAGCGCGGATGCGACTTTCTGATTGACTTTGGGTCGATTCTCCAAATCTTCGAATTCTTTTAATCTTTGCATGTATTCTTTCGTCCTTTTCTGAGACAACAGGATTAGTTTATGTAAGTAGGGCCAGTAAAGCTTACCAATTCGGCAACTATCTCTTCATTGATACTGGGGTCTTTGCCGTGAATTCTTTCACGCGCCCAGTATAAAGTATTGAACGATAGAAGAGTAGCCAACTCCACTCTGACATTTTCGATTGACGTTCTCTAAATTTTTTAAATGAAAACCAGTTTTCGATTGCTCCAAGGACAACTTACATCAGAGGGATCAGAGAGTTTGAGAATTTCGTTAATAGTCTTCTCCATATCATCCATGCCTTTGCAAAAGCTTTCAAGGTTTGTTTTCACTGTATCTGGGAACTCTGCCATCGCTGCCCGTGTTGTTACTACTAAAAGGAAAAAATGAAAACAGCCTGCGAGGGGCAAAAGGGGGAATGATAAATCGTTGGCACAAAACCCATAAATTCACTGACGACCAATTTGGAAATTTAATTTAACAACAATTAATAGAACAAAATATTTAAAAATTATTGTCTTCATCGTCCCCGTCTCTGCTTTCATCTTCACTCTCACTCAAAGAGCCTTCGTCATCCCTGAAACAACCACCTTTGTTATTATACGCGTACCTCGAACTTACTCATGGTCTCCTAACTGTATGTTTGCATGGTTTGCAGCACATTCTTGCAAAAGGTCGAAAAAGCGGCCAAAAGCGTTCGTGGATAAAGTCAATTTCGTGTTTGGAAGCCTTTCTATCATCATTCCAATTATCGCTTCGCCTGCTTTTCCAGAGATTTCACAACCGTCCAAGTTGATTTCTTTCAAATTGGGATGGGTTTTGGCGCTCAATGCTCTGATGATAGCTTTGGAGCCCTTGTCACGGCATAAACAGTCACTGAAGTTGATCACTTCCAACTTTGTTAGAACTTTCAAAGCCTGAAAAGCGTGCAACGCATTAATTTCCAAACCTGATTCAAACGAACCTTAGCCATACTCAATGCACCCACAGACGTAAAAGTGTTATCCGAAAGATTTAGTACTCGCAGGTTCTCGTTGTATGTGAACGCATCAGCGAGAGCAACGATTCCATCTGGGTTTATGCCATCTTGGTACATGACAATTTCTTCAAGGGTACCCAGCGTCTTGAACGCCTTTGCTAATGCAAATGCTCGGGGGTTTTCAAGTCTGTTTCGACCAGCAACAAATGTTTTCAATTTAAACCGGTTTCCAGCTTCGAGAGCCGAGTTGTAGCAATCCAGCAAACATTGCGCTACAATCTACAAAGGTACCGCATGTACAACAGTTTATCAACTGATGCTATTACCTCTCCTCCAGCACCCAAACCGGTGTTGTTTAACTTCAACTGCTCTAGTGAGTACGCACTCGGGCTTCTAAGAAAATCCTCGATGCCTTCAGCACCGATCGGCCCAAATGCATTGTCGGAAAGATCCAATTCGACTAGGCTTACCCCCGCATTCATTAAGGCTCTGCAGAGAGCTTTAAGAATTGGGGGAATCTCAGTCTTCAACTTGCCAGTGAACATATCGCTCCAAAGAGCTCTCTAAAACAAATTACCTCTTTTAAACCAGTATGTAGACAATCCCACGTACTTTAAGTTCCGGATGGTGCTCCAGCGCCTCGGCGATCGCTTGCCCACCTTCCAAGCCAACGGTGTTGCCTTGTAGCTCAAAGGCATCAATAACATCCGTACTATTGATTTTCTCTACGATTTCTTGGGCTAAATAACGACCAATATTTAATCATAACTAAAAAACTAACCGTCTGCGGCAAAGTTTACTTTCAATTGTCGATCAAGGAACGAAACGCGCTGCTCCACTGGGCTTGTGAAATATTCGGCCTCATCATCTTCGCTTTCACCTTCGCTTTCACTTAAAGAGCCTTCGTCGTCTCTTAAACAACCGGTTTTAGTAGTGCTTGCATACCTCGAACTTACTCATAGTCTCCTAATTGTATGTTTGCATGGTTAGCAGCACATTCTTGCAAAAGGTCGAAAAAGCGGCCGAAAGCGTTGGTGGACATAGTCAATTTCGTGTTTGGAAGCCTTTCTACCATCATTCCAATTATCGCTTCGCCTGCCTTTCCAGAGATTTCACAACCGTCCAAGTTGATTTCTTTCAAATTGGGATGGGTTTTGGCGCTCAATGCTCTGATGATAGCTTTGGAGCCCTTGTCACGGCATAAACAGTCACTGAAGTTGATCACTTCCAACTTTGTTAGAACTTTCAAAGCCTGAAAAGCGTGCAACGAATTAATTTCCAAACCTGATTCAAACGAACCTTAGCCATACTCAGTGCACCCACAGACGTAAAAGTGTTATCCGAAAGATTTAGTACTCGCAGGTTCTCGTTGTATGTGAACGCGTCAGCGAGAGCAACGATTCCATCTGGGTTTATGCCATCTTGGTACATGACAATTTCTTCAAGGGTACCCAGCGTCTTGAACGCCTTTGCTAATGCAAATGCTCGGGGTTTTCAAGTCTGTTTCGACCAGCAACAAATGTTTTCAATTTAAACCGGTTTCCAGCTTCGAGAGCCGAGTTGTAGCAATCCAGCAAACATTGCGCTACAATCTACAAAGGTACCGCATGTACAACAGTTTATCAACTGATGCTATTACCTCTCCTCCAGCACCCAAACCGGTGTTGTTTAACTTCAACTGCTCTAGTGAGTACGCACTCGGGCTTCTAAGAAAATCCTCGATGCCTTCAGCACCGATCGGCCCAAATGCATTGTCGGAAAGATCCAACTCGACAAGGCTTACCCCCGCATTCATTAAGGCTCTGCAGAGAGCTTTGAGAATTGGGGGAATTTCAGTCTTCAACTTGCCAGTGAACATATCGCTCCAAAGAGCTCTCTAAAACAAATTACCTCTTTTAAACCAGTATGTAGAAAATCCCACGTACTTTAAGTTCCGGGTGATACTCCAGCGCCTCGGCGATCGCTTGCCCACCTTCCAAGCCAACAGTGTTGCCTTGCAACTCGAAGGCATCAATAACATCCGTATTATTGATTTTCTCTACTATTTCTTGGGCTAAAAATGGTAAGTCACTACAACATTAGAAAACAAAAACGAACCATCCGCGGCAAAGTTTACTTTCAATTGTCGATCAAGGAACGAAACGCGTTGCTCCGCCATATTTACGCAATTCCTTAAAAACAGTACAACAGAATTAGAAAATGTTTAGAATCCCACGATGTTGGAGTTTGCCTTCACAGAATTTTTCGCGCTATTACTGATAACTCAAAAAACGCATCGCGATGCATTCCACACGCATATATCAATTAACGAACCATGTTTTTATTATTAGCATTCTTAAAAGTGAAAATAATTCGAAATTCCGCGCAAAGTCGAATCCTGGTGGGATTACTAGGAAAGTGCACCATCATCGGTCTGTGATTTCAAAATTCATCGGCGCGCTTCCGTCGGACGAGTCTGCGGGAACTACGTCAATTCAGTAATCTATTACGAAAAGAGATGTTGATGATCGCCTTGATGATGCAATTTGTGCGCGAGCGTTTCCGAAAGTTTGAAGCAGGAAACGCGGAGGCTTTTTTCAAGCCGTGTAGCGTATATAGTCCACGACTTGGGTGTTGTGCTATGTGACGGGAACCGTCAGCGGGATAATTGCGCACACCATCGTTTTTTTGTTTGTTTTTGCCGACACACAAGTAAATATGTTGTGTTGAAGTCTGGCGTTGTATAAATTCCAATTTTGGAAAGTATTCATTCTTGCATTTTCAGCTCCTGTTTTCCATAATGAGTAAAACTGAAGACGAAGAATCGCTTCGTGCCATCTTCCAGCACTGCGAAAGGATTGTCGAAGAAGTCGAAGAAGGAAAGCGAAATTCTAACACCGCTCAGGTTCGACCCTTTTTATATGTTTGGTCCTCTAGTGAATAATTCGCTTTTAGGAGGATTTGAAGGAATGCATTTCAAAACTCGAAGAACTGACTCGACGCGTCTCCGAGCTCAGTCTGTTCAGCGACAACGAGTCATATCAAGAATTGCCTTGTAGCTCCCTTCAGTTTCTCTTGTTGCCGTGCTATCTTGCGATGGCGACGAATTCTCTTATTGTCGACCGCAAGGAGATGGTGAAATACAAAGAAATGGCTATGGTAAGTAGAGGCATTTTGCCGATTTAACATGTTAGATCTTTAGGTTTATTATCGTGATTTTCTTGAGCGCCTCTCCAATTATGAAATCATTGGGTTCGCATTGCCTTGGGTGCTTGATAGACTAGGCCAAGAATCAAATGCACCTCAAAGAGAACCTCCAGTCGGTGATCGCCGAGTCATCAAACAAAAACGTTTCGAGCAAGAAGCTGCAATGAAAGCAGCCCGCGCAAATTATCGGTATCAATTGGAGCGGAACAGTGACGATGATAATGCATTGGTAATCGTGTGCTTTGGCTCTAATATAGAAAAAATCATTCTCTTCAGAGAGCGCTGATTGTGGTAACTCTTCGTCTGTACGCACACAAGGCCATTGATTCTCTGCAGTACATTGATGGTAGCCAACGATGTTTATCATAATTATAGTGGTTATCTTCTGATTTTAGAAGAAATTAAAATTCTGCAACATATGGCTAAGATTAAATCTGGAGAAGAACAACCGAATCCGAAAGTTGCGCCGAAGAAGTTGCCTACCTTCATCATCGCGAAATCCACTGAACAGAAGAAGATTTTTGGCCTCGGCTACCCAGCTATCCCGACAGTAACGGTAGATGAATGGTACGACAGTATGGTTCAGAGTGGCTCATTCGCTCAGCCGACAGCGAATCGAGTTGTCGGTGCTCCTGAAGAAGAACGCGTATCTAGTGACGAAGATTCCGGTGATGAAGATGAAAAGCGATTGAAAAAGCAGCAGTGGGATGAGTACAAGGACGATCATCGTCGTGGTTGGGGAAATATGCATAATAAAGGCTAATTCGCATTGCTTCATTTTTGCATAAATTATTTTCGATGACACTTCTGATGTTTTTATCGGTTGTAATAGTTTGTTGCATTGTACATACTTTTTCGTTGAACATTCTTATTTCTCAAAGACGACAATTTGCAGATACCGAAATGACAGACTTTCGAACCGTTGCGAAGACTTACGATGAGTCCGATGGTGAAATTGAATCCAGCGACGATGAACGTGCTGCGCTCCCTAAACCTGCCCCGGAGGAACCCAAGACGAAGCGCAGTCGGTGCCTGTGGACGGATGTCGCCCTTGAGCAAAGTATGGACATTGGTCGCTCGACGTACGTTCCCTCCAGCAACGATGAGTGTAGCATCGAAAGAGGAGCTGAGTCTTATTATGCTGTTAAGAAGACGCATCGAAGTGGATTGGTTAGTGACTTTGACGACACGGTAAGTTGTTTTCACATTAAATTTTAACTATCCTTTTTATTTGATAGTCAAAACAACGTCGAATTGTTGAGGCTGTTAACGATGATCTTTTTGGAGAAACCGTGGAAATTGAAGAGTTTGGTGTTGGAGCACAAAACACGGCACGTCCCCCTACGGAGTACTCTCACGAAACGAGTCGGTTTTCGAACAGATTCCGTGGAAGGGGGCGAGGAAGAGGTGGTGTTGTCGCCTACAGGCCACGGTCACCAAGTCGTTCTTCTTCTAACCACTCCAGGGACTCAAGCTCAAGTAGACAAGGTAGAGGAGGTCGTGGTGGACGTGCAAGAGGCCGTGGAGGTGTCCAAGCCTTTAAGAGAAGTCATAATAAGATGGGTAGCAGCAGCGAGCTTCCAAACCTCCTCGCTGAGGGATTTTCTCTGGAGAAACTCATTGCTGCGGATATTACGATTGGATCACCGATGGAAACACTGGCCGCAGAAGCTTGTGAAGCCATGGGAGAGAAGAAAGTAGATATGGTCAACGAGATTATCAAAGAAATTGGCGAAGGAAAGTTCTGCGTTCTATTTGAAAAGATGCGCGAAACTGAAAAGAACGGAGGAATGATGACTATGACACAGGATCGTCGCAAAACGCCGGGAGGTGTCTTCATGCACTACGTTCGCATCGATCCAGATATTTCTCAAGACTTCAAGGTTAGCAGAACTGCATTCACTTATGCAGTTTTCACCTTTGTTGCTTTTTAGGATAGAATATTCGGAGTGCGTCTAGTGAAGAGAGTTGGAAAGAAAAAGAAGGTTACATCGAGCGAACCTTCTGTGGAAAAAAAAGACGAGGTTGAAGAGGTTACTAACAACTTAAATGTCAAAGTAAATGATTTTTATGACTTCAGAGAATTCTGAAATCAGCTGCGCAGGTACTGTTGACTGCAGACGATCCGGAAGAGGGCGAACTTATGGACGAAGACTGACCAACGCTTTGAAAAGATTATTGTAACGGGTGTTCTTAACATGAGTGTTCAGACAGAATTTCTATTTAATAAATAACAAAAGTTGCCTTAAGTGCCCCAATCAACCGAACATCAAATTGGCCCCAATCGACCGCGAGCGTCGAATTTCGCCTTTTGTCGTTCGACCGCCTGTCCTCTGTGTGTCAAGTCGATCGCGTTATGCAGCTGCATGCGTTTTCTATTCTATTCCTTTGTAGTCTTTGTCGGTCTTCCCAGCCGTAAAACAATAACAAAATTTATGCGAAAGGGAGAACGAGATCGCGCCGATTTATAATTTATGCTGCTAATGGAAGCGTTTTTTGTGTCGAGCGCAGTGGAGTGACCGTGAGAAAAAAGACGCGCTTGGCGGTGATGTACGACCGGTTTGTGACGCAAAAAAGAAAGAAAAAGTACAAAAGAAAGTGCGCGCGAGATGCGAGGAGATCGAGAGTTATCGTGGGGAAATCGCGGAATTGTGTTTTAGCCTCTCGTGAATGAGAGCGGCGGTGATGGATGCGCTAAAAGACGAATTGGAATCGGTGGAGGCGCGTCGAGAGGAGTCGGCGCGTGAGGCACGAATAAAGTACGTTTCGGCAAAGAGTTGCTAGTCGCAGTATTCCGGTTCTGGTCGGTCAGACAGACGGACATCGCACTGTGATCTGTCGTGATTGCGTTGCTTCAGATGGACGAAGTGGCAGCTGGAACAGGCGGAATGCGAACATCGCGCGATCGAGTGGAAAGCCTACTGGGATTGGCGAAAGCGCGAAGACAAAGATCTGTGGAGGAACAAGGTGTCTTCGTTCCCACTACCGTAACCCTCGATCTCTAGGACTTTGCGAACGCAGTCGACAAGATGAGCCGCGCTGGATACAAAGGCGAGCACGGCGAATTCGAAGTGCCCGAAGAGGAGAAAATCAAACTGAACGCGCTTTACATGCAGGCTACGGTAGGGGACTACGGTAGGTGTTCTGTTCGGAGAGCTCTTTCGAAGTGTTTTGCGGCTTGCAGATGGAAACGAACAACTCGACTGCGCCGACGAATGGAAACTCCTCAAAGGTGCGTTGTTGTTATTGTCCGGTGCAGAGCATCACGGCGCTGCGTTCCAGGGAGAGATCGCATCGAAAGTCAGCGCGAGTTCATTTCGCTCTCGAACCGGCTTCTGACCAAATACGGATGGAACCCGCCCCCCGGATGGCGTTAACCATTTTTTGTTTACCGATTCACTCTGCAAGCTTTACACTTATCGCCCGCAGCATCAAAGTAGTAAGATAAACTGCAAGGTCGTTTCCTCGAAGAGGCCACGGGAGAGGGAGAGGAATCGCCGCTTCACAAACCATCTCCCGCTGCAGGTTCTTCATCTCAGAAATTGAAGGTTAATTCGCAGTGGACATGGAAACAGGTTTTGTCGGTTGTGGTCGAGCCAGTTCATGCAGGCATCTGCCCAGGGACCCACACAGATCACATGTAGCCATGCAGCAATTCTAGATTGATCGGTCAAGTATTTACACAATGTTTTGCAGCCAGATAACACCTGCGAAGGTCGCGGCGGACTTCACTTATTTATCAGCTGATTGCGCGCTTCTCTGCCGCTACTTCCTCTGGCGCCATTCCAAGGTTCGCGCGTTCGGGTTGCTGACCCATCGAAGTCGTCCGTCTGCAAATCACATGGTTAACGGAGGCATTGCGTGTTTACTGTGAACCCCGGCCGGTGCACACCCTTCCGCGACGCCGAAAACGTAAACAAACGCGTGCGGCAACGTCACAAAACGCAGTCACATGCGCTGTTTCCTTTCGCGATCGGCGATTTCGGCATCGGGAAGTTGTAAACAGGGCGCTGCCGGCTCCGATCTCTGAACGACGGTGCCGTGTGAGCAAAGATTCCACGTTCTCAGAGCTATTTTTAAACACCGAAACTATTTCTGCGAGAAACCGCAAAACGAGTTTGCAAAACGCAGAGTTTTCGGTGCTCAACTCCGTTGCAAAACTTCGCGAACGATTTGCGGTTTTCGCGATTAACTTTTTTCGTCTTTGTTAGCATAGACGATTATGATGGCGATACATTCCACACCGCTATGCACCGCGTTGTCTCTCACTTCCCGTCGAACTAGTGCGGTCACTGCGATTAAAAAAACCGATTTCACGTTGTAAAATTTATGGTAGGGAAAATGATGGTTGATGAGTGAGATACAGGCAATAAAATAAACGCAAAAAGCCAAAAGCACCAAAAAATGTAATAAAAACGACGAACCAGCGCTTTTCACCGTTCTCTCGAAGCTTTTTTGGTATTATTTGTCATTTTGTGACCTTCTGAAGCTTCTGTCTTGATGTCGTTGATCGACCAACACTTTTGGCGCCAAGTAGCCGAGGCGCAGAAACAGCGAAACACGGACTCAGCGTCGCTGTGTTTGTATTACCACGTGGTAGACAGATTACCACGTCTATCTGTTGACGCTAGTCCGCTTGCCACGTGCCCTGCGTGTCGTTCGTCTGTCGATCCGTCAAAAATTCGCGTTGACCGCTTCACCAGGTCTGATCGTCCAGGGTTCTCGCTTTCGGCTTCCTTTCTTATGCAAACCGCGCTGCATCTGAAACCGTTTTTATTATCCTTGCGCCCTGATTGAGAGGGCGCCGGGTCTGTTCACTACGTCGTCAAGTGCTTCACGGCGGTGGCAATGACAAATGACGATCAGACGAGACAACCAACGAACGACGAAAGAAACGCGACAAAAACTCAATTTGTTTCTGTTTGTCGTAATGAGCGACGAGTGCCGCCAAGTTCCCAGAAGCGTGCGCCGGAGATTGAGCAGACAAAGAACGGCCTCGGCGGGGAAGAAACAAATTAACGACGCTATAAATACGTGCGATATGCGAAAAAACGAAATCGCGACCTCTAAATTGTATCCTTTTTTGTTTGAAAGTAGTCGCGACACTACGGTAACGCGCCAAGCGTGCAGAATCGTATACGCGCGATTTGTTTGCCTACCGTACCCTTCGCTCCTTTCAGGCATCAGACTCCATTCTTGTGCTGTGCTCTGTCCTTCCGCTTCCGAGAACACGCATGGGGTAGCACTATCGGCAGGTTCTCTCGTTCGCTCTCTGCCGACACACCCTTTTTCCTTTCAATCGAACTACGTAAAACTTTATTACACATCGCGTCATACAATAAATATTAGAATAAATTACAACCGGGAGAGCATTGGCGATGCGAACAGATTGCACGGTTATCAAGGAATTGGACGGAGGTGGAGCGGGAGAGGTGCTGTGAGAGGAGTGGGCCTCGGGTGGACCTGACACGGGGGAAACGGTGCAACTACGATGGGAGTCTAGAGGGATTCGATGGAGTTAATTGAGAAAAAGACTAGAGATCGATGGCATGCTACTGAGGGACGACAAACTACGAGAACCCGAGAAATGTTTCAGTTGGGAGGCGGCATCTGAGAGAAGCGAGGGTTCAGAGCAAAGTTGCCTTCAAGATCCGATCGAAGAACTTCTCGTCAAAGTACTCGACGTCGTAGGAGTCGAAGTTCTCCTGTTTCTGCGCGTTCACCTCATGACGCCGGAGCTCGCGACGCACCATGCGCTCGAAGGATCGGCGTTCAGAGGGATTGTACTCGTGCACGGTGTTCTTGAAGATTCCTTCAGCGTCGCCGTTGTTGTCGGGGCGACCGTAAACGCGATTCATTCCTTCGAAGAAATTGCAGACGACTTCGGCTGAAAGGAACGAATTCAGTGACGTCAGAGGGAGCCCCGGACAGAGAGGACCTTGATCGCGATTCGCGCGGTTCTAGGTCAAGTTCGCGGCGCGAACTGAAATCAGAGTTGAACTCACTGTATTTGTGCGCTTCGGCGTGGGGAAAGTGCAACTTGCGAGTGAGCAGCTTCTGGAAGTGGTACCGGTTGTAGTTGGTCTCTCGACAGAGCGGAATGTCGGTCTCTGAAACGGCGGCAAATTAGAAATCACACCACGACCACACACGAATACCCGAAATGCTCCTCTTGATCACTTTGAGCCGACTGTCCGCGTTGTCCTTGTCGCGCCCGGGGAAGTCGTCCGCTGAAAAACGCGTCTGTTAGTCCGTTCGATCACGGCGAGAGTCTTACTGTAGTCTTCCTCGTGGTACTCGCGGGTCTTCTTCGGCATGATCTCCGACATCAGCCACATGAAGATGCAGAAGGGCGACGAGCCGACTGCAACACACAACGAGGGATTACGGTCAGCGATCAGGCGAGACTTACTGTAGCTCCAGTTCACCGCGCATTTGTCGTCGATGTCGAGGCTGTTTCCGTTCTGGCGGTAGATGGGAAACATGACGGCGGTCTGCTTCGCCGAATGTCCGAGTCCGAGCGAGTGGCCGATCTCGTGGGTGACGACGTTTAGGAGATTAGCGCCCGGTTCCGTGGGATCCGTCTAGGAGCCGATGATGATCGAAGGAGCCGAGAATGTCGCACTTACCACCCAGCTCTCAAAGTCGTCGAGATGGATGTCGCCGTTGAGTTTTTCGTAGGGATACGTGGGATAGAAGGTGTGCGCGAGGACGTTGGTCTGTCCGGTGGGCGAGCCGGCGTCGTCGAATTCAAACGGATCGCCGTGGTCCCCGGTGGCCCATTTGATGACGATATCGGCGTCGTACTCATCGTAGGCCTCTTCGAATTCGAATCGGATGTTCTGGACGTGGTGGAGGTGCGTCTGCGTCGTCCACACGTCGAAAGCCTGACGGATCGCCGTTCTAAAAATAGATCCGCTGACAATGAGTTTTGACTTTTGTGTCGGCAAACGAAGGAGGCGATTTGTTTGCGGAAGCCCACGCCCTGCGCCATCGCGCGCGCGCGCGCGTCCGTCCGTCCGTCCGTGCGAACTTACTTGATGTCTTTATTCGAGATGTCGTTTGTGTAAGTCGAGATGAACCAAGTGAGTTTCAGCACGTTGTCCACCACCTTGTTCTCCCATTTGGCGCGATAAACTGCAACCAAGAGCATGGCGGTCAGTGCGCTACCGTACCGACTCACCGAAACGAGGACGTCTGCCCGACTTCTGCGCGGAAACGTCGAAGTTTCCGCAGCGCGGTTTCTTCATCTCTTCCACAGTGTCGTCGTCGAGTTCTCCGGTCGGTTTGACTGCCACGAGGTTCTGGAATGTCTGCAGCGCCGAGTGCATCTCGCTGTAGGTCGGCTTCCTGGTGGTCAGATAGCCGAACTCGTTCAAGTAATCCTGAAGCAATCGGAATCAGAGAGATTCACGTGGGACGGAGAAGAGGCGGATTCAGGGAAATCTAGCCTGGAAGCACCGCAGATGGGGACTTACCACGGCGGTGTGATAGTAGGGGTGTAAGTGCTGCTCGTGTTCGCGCCGGTGATGCGAAGCCGCGTGGCCGAGCGAGAGAAGGAGTCCGAAGACGCAGAGAAGACGAAGAGAAGTCATCGGAGCGAGCAGCCGACCAGGAGCGAAGCCAAACTGAATTTTGTCGGTCGAGGACGGCACTGCGAGGAGAGAGGCTCGGCCTTTCGAGCTGAAGAAGGGGCGAAACGAAGACCGAAGACGAGGACGAAGGGCGCGACGGGGCGGCGACGTCGCGCCTCCCCGCCACCGACCACGCCTCCTTATCACCACCCAGGTGTGGAAGCGAGAACAGCGCCGTCGCCAGGCCGAGAGGACCGCCACGAAGAAGGCGAACAGCACAACGGGTCGGGGCAATTTGAGAATTTCTGATTTCGAAGGTGATTAAATACTTCCGCAAGGACTCGGGGGTTTCTGTGGACCGCGAGACTCGTTTCCTCTGACAAATTCATCGCAGAAGCAGAGAAACCAATTTGAAATCGCGCGTTGGCGTCAAACAACTCGAAAACAAATATTTTCGCTGCAAATAGTCAGTCGAGCATTGAACAAACAGCTCGGAACCACTGGAAACTGCGGTCGCCACGTGACCCTCCCTTCTCGGACATCATTCTGACGGTCAGTTTGACCCCGGCGCTGTTTGCTGATCCCCAGCTTTCGTGTGCCGGCGTTTTGCCCTTTGCAGACACTTATTTCGGCGATTTCCGAACTCAACCGGTTCTGAATTGTGTCCTGCTGCTGCCTTTCTCCTCTCCTTCGTCTTCTTCACCCTTCAACTGCTGCCAGGTTGCACTTTGTCGGGGCGATCAGGGGTGGCGGCGACCGAGCGTTCGCACAGTCGCGAGTTTTTTCTTGCTTTTTTGAGGAGCTCTGCCAACCGCCGACCAATCGAGGTGTCAAGTAGATTGATGGCCGATTAAATCCGCGCGCGGGCGCCCGTTTAGCGTCGCTGATGGGCACGCGATGATGTTTCTACTGTGCGGAATTGGGTTAGCGCGTGATTTGTTGCGCGGAGTGAAGCCGCCGCGATGAAGACATCGGACATCTGTGGGCCAAGGTCGTCGGATTCTGGATCTGGATCATCCTTTGTTCGCTGTTTTCGCGTTTGAGCAGCCGGAGAAGCGATCGGCGAGAGAAACGCGAGTGCACTCCGATAACGGGGCTTGCTGGAGACGCGGGGCCATGCATTTGCAGCCTCCTTTTTTGCTCTCAGAACACCAATCAGACGCGCGTACGAGATGTTCACGTTGATAGCGGCGGTAAAAACATCGAGGAATGCGAAAAGGAGGGAAAAGCGGGCGAAACGCGTTTTCTGTTTTGTTTTATGTTTTACGACGGTAACGCGCGTGTAGGAGCAACATTACAAATCGTCTAGGTTCTCTCCCTCGTGGCGGCGTTCGAAGGATTCACGAAGCGCAAGGTGCACGCAGACCGCCGCCCGTTGTCTTCGTTTTTGCAGAAAACGATAAACTTGTTTACTATCAAGCTGCCCGCTGACTCTTCAGATACCATATCGCACACGTAAGCGTCTTCGCGGTGACCGAGTGATAAGAATTACAGCGTTGCATCGTTGTTCTCTTGGCGGAGAGTTTCGTTATCGTCTCCCTCAAAACAAAACATGTGACCGGAAGCGGCAGGGCATTTTGCAATGTTTCCCAACTTGCGAGGACCGCGGAGACAAAGTTCGTTAATCCCGCTGAGGACCGATAAATTCGAACGGATTGTGACGCGAAGGATTGATTTATGGAATCTGCTTCCTCTCACGTGTTGAGGAGACACAAAACGCCGTTCAAGTCCGTAATCTCCTCGAGTGGGTGTTGGGCAAACACTTGAGACGATAAAGTGCTTATCTGGGTCACTAAGGTCATCAGATCGAGTTCACAGAGGCCAACGCGGTTCGCGGCGCTTCAAAGAAGAGCGGCAATGCAAGCTGCCAGCCAACTTGGGACGGAAGTCACCGCGCGCGCTTAACCACAAATTGCAAAGTTCAAGATCACAGTTCTTACTGTAGCGATAGATTTTTATGCTCCTGACGTCGGCGGGCGACTATTTTTACTTCAAGTGCGAACGCAGTTGTGCGGTCGTTCCATCTTCCAACAACCTTCAAACCCGCGAATCTCTGCAAAACAATGCGGTTAGTCTTCTCTGCGGCGGGCAAGTGATAACCCTCTAGTGGCACCTACCCTTCATGTGTGTACATTACTTCACTTATCGTCAAACGCCACGACACTCTGTACTCTCGTGTCTGTTTTACGAACGTCAAAGAAGCACAACTGCTTGGAACGCCGCCACTCCTTTCATTTTCGAATGTTGCATGCTTCTTGCAATTCATTCATGGAATGATTAGTGAACCCTCAGAAACACGCGTTTCAAGAACTAATTGTGAGTGACTCAAATGGATTTTGATCGTGTGGATGCGTGACTGAGAGAGTGGTCAACGATTCAGCACGTTTGCGCAGATGTTTACGAGTTTCGTTTCCGTGGAAGCACCTGGAAATCACGTTTGCAACGTGCGTGACTCATGCATGCACGCGAGGTGTATTTAGTTTTGCACGCAGAGAGAATTCTTAAAGTTTTTCTTTCGCCAAACGGCAGCAACTTCCAAAGTTCCACAGGATGCCAAAAGCCGACAACAAGTGGTGTGGAAAGAGCGAGTTTACCCGAACACATATTAATTACATTTTGGCGAGAATTCCCCAATCGAAACCGGAGGCGATTTTCACCGGTAAGCGAACAGAAAAGCCAGAACATGACGATTCCATACATTCCTTCACAATCAGCGCAGCTTCCCGCTTCGCCCTCAGCGGCACTTCGACAATCACTTCGTCATGGATCTGCATAACAATTCGGCCTCTGAGTTCTGAAAGTAAAAACAAATTGGTGAGAAAGCACTCTTCGACATACCTTTCAATTTCTCTCTGATTTGCAGTAAGGAGAGTTTGAAAATTTCGGAAGCCGTTCCCTGAATCGTTGAATTCACAGCTTGTCGCTCAGCTCTCGCTCGATCTTTCTGAATCCCACTGGCAATATCTGATAGCGGTCTTCGCCTCCCGAGCATTGTGTCCACAAAGCCCTTATCGCGACAAACGCGTACTCTGTTGTCTATCCATGCGCGTACCTCTATAGAGATTCCGCGGTTAGTGAAAATGAGTGTTTCTTGAATGGCTTACTCGGAAATTGTCGAAAGAATGAATCCATTAGATCTTGTGCCTCATTCCGGCTAATTTTCAACTCATCCGCAAGTGTTGTTGTGCCCATACCGTAGATCATTGCATAACACAACTGAAAAAGCCGTTTTAAAACGACACATTTTTATCCGCACCAAACCTGTTTCGCCTTTTGTCGATCGACGGGAGTCTGCACCTTTGGATCGGCATTCCATTTCGCGCACATCGACTCGAAAACGTCGCCGGTGTGTTTGTTTAAAATCTCACGAAGATTCCCGTCTTGAGATAAATGCGCCAACACTCGGAGTTCCAGTTGCGAGAAATCAGCTGCCAACAGCGTCATCCCTTCCGCTGCCGTGAACAGAGAACGAATGGACTTTCCGTCAACCAACGCGTCCTCCTTCGGAATGTTTTGCACGTTGGGGTTCGACGAGATCACTCTTCCAGTTGCTGTTAGGTGGTCAAAAAACGAGTGAATCCGTCCGTCGGTCCCCACCACTTGTAGGAGGTTTCGCAAAGAGCACTAGAAAGAGCTTAAAGAAATAATAAGAATGAACTCACCGTCAATGCATTCTGAAGCTTCCGCCACCGGAGAATCAATTTCGCAAGCGGGTGTTCAATCTGCTGAAGCACAGCTGCATTCGTCGCAAAATGCGTTTTTCCGTTTGATCCGGCTGGCGCGGGAATACCCAGTTTCACGAAAAGAACCTCAGAGATTCTCCGTGGAGAATCAAAGCTGAATCTGCAGCCCGCGAGCTTATATCCCTCGTTCTCAAGCGCCGTCATCTCCTTCAGCACTGCTGATATCATACTCTCGCATTCACGGCGATTCAATCGGAATCCGTTCCACTCCATTTCAGCGATCAACTCCACCGATTTCAACTCCAGATTTCGTGACTTCTGAGAAGTTCGACTGAGCAGTCCGTCCATCTTCCCGAGCATATGCACAGCAACATACGACATAACCGCAGATCGAATCCGAGCCCCGGAAGACTGAAATCGATCTAACGGAAGGAATTCAGGCCATTTATACTGCATCGCGAGATTCCACAATGCTCCACCATGCTGAGCGGACGGAATCTGCTGCAGAAACGCCAAGGTCTTCAAGCAAACGCAGTTTCGTATTGCGGGTGAAAATGACCCTGCGGCGAAGACGTCCAGAGAGCGGATCGCTCTCATAGTGAACAGAAAGTCACAAACGTATTTCGGTTTCTCCGATTCGATCACACTGAGCACAAAGCTGATCTTCTCGCGTATACCGATTGATTCGAGTGGTGTGGAACTTGGATAAAGCGCCTCTTCGTTCGAATTTCCACAAACCGCCGATTCAGAGATCGTAACAAACTTGGGAGTTCCTTCCGGAGAACAGAAAGAGATTCCCATCAACGAACGATCCTGCTCAGAAAAGCACACAGCGACTCCGATGCATGACCACGATAGAGCATCGGAAGTAAAATTCCTCCAAGTTTGCATTGAGCGACAAACATCTTCGATTTCAAAGTTATTTCGTTCTCGTTTCAAAGTTTCCGATTTTGGAATTTTCGAAAAAGGACTTCTGCAAGCTGAGAATACCTGTAAACAAACGGTAATTAATGAGGATTTCACCACGTGCTCTTACCATTGGACTCGAAATTGCAGAATTTCTGGCTCGTTTTTTCGTTTGCCGAATATCTGGAGACGGTGAAGAGAACAAATCCGCCGATCTGTCAAATCCCAGCGAGCTCATCGTTGAATCAAGAAGACTCGTGTTCGCGTTCAGAGTCAACCGGCGACTGTTTTCCACGGCGAGTCGTTTCAAACTCAAAGTGCATTTCTTCCTCGGTATTTCTTCTTCCTCGACAAAACTTATGTCTTCGAGGATTCTACTCAGCTCTATCTCTTCGTTCCCAACAGTGCATTCTTCGGTTTCTTTGTTTGGAGTAGAAGCTTCGTTTCTTTTCTTCAACTGACTAAAGAGTCCGCAGTCGTCAATGAAAAAGCTGTCGATCGCTTCTTCACTAGTTTGTTCTCCTTCGTCGTGATGATTGGAATCTACCGCCTTGTTGGCCGTTTTCAGTTGACTGAATAATCCTGCATCGTCAACCCAAAAGCTATCGATTGCTTCATCCGAGGTTTTCGGCTCTTCTGATCCTTTAAGTTCACCTGAAGATACCACGGAAGCTCTCGTCTTCAACTGACTAAAAAGTCCTGCGTCGTCAACGAGAAAGCTGTCGATGATTTGTTCCGAATCGGTATCCTCGTTTTCTGCTTCGTTCGTTTCTGCATTCACAGTTTCCAAAGGATTCGTTTTCCTTATTTTCAGTTGGCTGAACAATCCGGCGTCGTCTACCAAGAAACTGTCGACTTCTTCAGTTGCAACATGTTCCAAAGCATCTGAATCTACTATGCTTTCTCGGGAGCTTTCGGCCAAAAAACTGTCAGCAGCTTGGTCTTCGCGGAAAGAGTCTTCTACTTGACTCTGCCTATACAACATCGTTTCCGTTTGAGTCGGAATCAGCATCAATGAGTCGCTATCCAACAAGGTTTCATCCAGTTGATTGCTTTCTTGCAACCCAGCTGAGCTCTCATATTCTGCAGCTTCCCCACATTCATCAAATTGTGATCGAAATTCTTCGGAATCCTTGTTCACCTCGGTTCCAATTGTTTCCGCGTTTTCCAACGACCTTCCAGGTTCAGCAGCAGACACATGTTCTTCCACTTCGTCGGGGATATCGGCTTCTTTCGCTCCCTTTCTCTTTGATACGAGATCATCGACAATGGAATCCGAGAAGAGTCCCATGAGACGAAGATTCTCTGCGATTAGCTTCCTTGCGCGAATCACCAACTCGCCGGCGGCCTCCATTTCACTCATCGCAGGTTCCCCCGCGAGCCAAGTGTTCTTTCCATGCGAGCATGTCCTGAAATAGCGCCTGGTATAGTGAGTGACCTCATAATCCCCTTTCCCACCACGACGGTCATGTTTACAATGTGGCATGATCGGATTACATAATCCACGTGTCCTCAGCTCATCGCCATTGTGACCGCCGTCAATTATTGCGTTCCGTCGCGCGCTGCTAATTACAAATTAGCGAGAGTGAGAACGACTCCATCGAGGATACGGTGTTGCGCGACAACCAACGACCTCGATACGTATGCTCTTGGGCCGCACTCTCCTAATGACCCTAATTTGAAGACTGTCTCGTCTTGCGCTCATTAATCGCCCTAACGCGAAAAGTCAACGCTCATAGGCCTACCGTAACCTTGGGTCTGCGAAATTTCATTTTCGTTATTTCACGCGTAAACAAGAAAGCAACTCTTTGATTGATCGGCATCGAACCAGCGCACAAGCATCCCAATCAGAAAATAAAAAGGTGACCTTAAATCTCCTCCATCATGTCCGTCCCGCATTCTCCCTCCCTGCGCAAGACCATCAACTCCACAAAAGACGTGTTAATTGTTCTCGTCACGCCAATTGTCAACAACGGACTCATTTATTCCATTCGCTCATTCTACCGTACCAATTTGACTTCGGCGCAGACAAACCGGTCGCTCTTCCCTCAATTCTCCGCACCACATAAGAAGACGATGACTTGCCACATCGCCTCTTTTCTTTTTTCGCGGCTGATTGAGCCAATTTAAGAAGACCTCCTAGTCGCGTTCACATCGTCTTTGCCGTTTATCCACACGGTCATCTGACTTGCAGGAGTCACTTTGCCCAAACACGCTAGCCACTCAATTCAAAAAAATAAAAAAATCTCACCCGGAATACGGCACAGAACGACGAAGAATCGAAACGATTTGGTGAGGGTCGACGAGCGCAAGCGCCGATGCGGAGCTGATTCCGGCTGTGTGGAAAGCGCGCGCCCGCGTCGCGTCGACTCCGTCGATTCGCACCAATTCGGTTAAGTCCTTCCGTACTCCAAATGCCAATCGTTCAGCGAAGCCATCGAGCAGCGTTTTTAGGTACACCCATCCTAGTCGATCGCAGAACGCGACCACCATGCAGGCATACGTTGCAGCTTGTTGTTGGAGCGACTGCAGAAGCCCACGGGCAATTCCGAACTGCTTCGCAACTTCGTCCAACGGTCGTTCGCCAATCAATTCCAAAAGCGCCATCGTTGACAAGAATCTCAAATGAATCTGGACGGAAATGACCTATCTTGGCTGCCGATCACAAAGGTTACCTGGAGTAAAGGGTTGTCCGGGTCTACATACGTTCCTCGAGCACGCACAAGAATGAAACGCTCTTCCACACCAATCGACTTGGCAATCCTCTTCGATTCCGGAGTCAATTTGAGCCATAGCGCATGATAACGATCCCAATTCACGTAAGTGCTCCAAATGGCCGAGTTGTTGAACGGAGTGACCAGATAAAGCATGTGCAACTCTGACTCCAGGCACAGCCCCTGCATCGCGAGTTTCAAGTCATTGTAGACGAAAATAGCGATTTCCGGAGTCAGCGAAGAGCTCAGAGTGGCGCGGCCAAGTTGACTTCCTTCCACAGATGCGCGTTGCTGGTGGATGTAGTGGTTGCTAGCGAGAGAGGCGATCTCAGATTCCACTGACTGAACGGCTCCATAAAGAGTGAGGCCGTACAGGTGGTTCAGATCTTCCACGGACGTGCAGAGACCGCTGCAAACGGCCTCAAGCACCAGACGACGTCTGCATCGTCGCATCATCGTTGGACTCACGCGTTCTTCGCTGCATAGAGTCGCGCAGATCTTCTCAACTTGTTCCGCCTTGCAGATCAGAACACTTTCGCCTGTAAATAGAAAAATGCACGTAACTTACAAAATTGCACGTGCGCAATGTTTTTATTAAAGCGGTGTCGTCACATCATGCTTGCGACTGTTTCCGAACATCCGTTCGCTCGCGATGAATCAAGAAGCTGCTGTCACGGTTTCACTGGAGCCTGCTGGGGCCGTTCGTTATCGTTCATGTGCGACGACACAAGATGCCCGCTTTGCATTCTTGCAGGAATTTGGACAAAATGGTCAATCACAAGTGAAGACAGAAGAAGTTGTCAACAACAACGCTAATTTGGAGCGCCAACGTCAAATCTTTGCGATTCAATGGAAACAAGGTAAGCACATTTCACTTATTTTGCGTACGTTTTGATCGCTGCTCTCATTGTTAGTCATGGTGCTACGCTGCTGCAGTCAAAACAATATTCATTACGCGGTAATTTAACTCCAATTTTGCTAATTCCCTCAACACTCAACGGCGCACACCCTCCGTTTAGTTGTTCCTCTAAGGCGAGGCGGAGCGACAATTCTGCGTTGATTGGCTAATCAGAGCGCCGCAGCCACGCCCTTTTATTCGCTCTCTCATGGAGGCTGAGGTACCGTACTGTCACGACCCATCATCTCAGCCCACACGTTTGCGCTGCTGACATCCCGAATGTCTACCGAGATGACCGTCGAGATGTCCGGTAGGTGGATTAACCCCCGCTTATCCCCTTAGGACAACCTCGTTTTGGCCCATTTTGACGCTTTCGTCGACAACGGCGACGACATATGCCAGCGCGCAGGCAGCTAATCGTTCTCGCGCGTGTATTGTTGCCAGTGCAAATGCTAATAAATCCGATTACTCTGATGAATAGGTCCTTAACCGCTTTTCATAGCGCTAGAAGACACCCTTCCCCTAAGCTAAGATATTCCCACTTTGCGAGAAATATGGTCTAATTTCGTGAATGCTTTCAGAAATGCTCACTTCGAATCTCTCTTCGGCGAGTGCTACTCCGAACTTCGCACAGTTCGCTCCCAACTTTACTACCAATGCTGCTCACCACCGTATGCCCTTCGCGATTCACGAGATCCTCGGACTCGCTGGAGGTGCCCAAGTTCCTCACCACGGTGCTTACACTCAACAGTACTGCGCTGCTCCCCATAATGCCACTGGATTCTTCGGGGCTTCAGGAGGGCCGTCATCATCTTCGGCTCCGCTGTTCCCACTGGATTCCGCGGCCGCGGCTTCGGTTCTCATGCAGCCATCATCTTCAACTTTTGTTGGCTGCCAACAGGATGGTAGGTCACTGAATTATTTTTTTAAACACTACGGCAAATATTTAGGTGGGCTATCGTGCTACAACTTGACTCCCTCCTTCAATGGACTTCTGATGGACGAATCCATGGGAGTCGCGCCGCCTCCGCCAATGCATAACTCTCACTCGTCGCTAAAGGAGGACGCCTCCGGTCGAATCAAGGAATCAAATTGTCTCAACGGCGTCAGCTCCAGTGGAAAAAAGAAAAAACGCCGGCATCGGACTATCTTCACCCAATATCAAATTGATGAACTGGAAAAAGCGTTCCAAGAAGCTCACTATCCTGATGTTTACGCCCGCGAAACCATCTCAATGAAAACCGATTTGCCCGAAGATCGGATTCAGGTATTCAATGCACAGAGGGATTAATGCGTGACGGTAAATTTTAAGGTTTGGTTCCAAAATCGACGCGCAAAATGGAGAAAGACGGAGAAGACATGGGGGAAAAGTACCATAATGGCTGAGTACGGTCTATACGGTGCCATGGTTCGCCACTCGCTGCCATTGCCCGAAACGATTACTAAATCAAATGAAACTGGAGATCCAACGGAGTCAGCTGCCCCGTGGCTTCTCGGTAAAGAAAAGGAATGAAACATTCACACGCGCTTTGTTTCAGGAATGCACAAGAAATCCCTCGAAGCAGCCGCTCATCTGGACAGTGTCGACAGGGATTCCGACCAAGACGAAGACTACGTTTCGGAGGACGAGCGAGCGTTGAGTCAAAACGAAAATTCTAAGCAGCATCAGAGGAGACAGCACCATGCTACTCAGATTACATCGCAAAATTCGTCGATTCCTCAGCTATCTAGCAATCATCAGTCGACTCACGTGCACCAAACACACGAGAACAACGGTTTGGAATACTTTTTGCCAATGTAGATTAGTGTTATCCCTGGTTATTTGTATAAATTGGAAGATAGCGATGACATTACGGATAGTATCAGTATAAAATTTTATTAGTCCTCTCCCTCCGCGCCAACTGCCATCAATTAATTGGTACGCAAGTTGCCACTCGCTGTTTACCCAAGGTGCCATCCCATTGATGTTCTAATCCCAATACGAGCGGTTTCACCCGTAAAACGCCGAGGAGACATCGCCTAGAGCGCCGCGAGGTAATTTCGCTAATTATTTTCGCTTAGCCCTTGTTGGAAGGGCCATTTAGTGTATGAACCAATAGAGGAGTGGGCAGACGCGTTGTGTTTCGACCTTGGAACAGACGCCCTCAGTGCGACTTCCAAAAAAGAGGACGCCACACGCATTTTTGGCGCTTCGCTTCGTCGACAGAGCGCACAGAATTAATTCCTAACAAAGCCAATTACAAGCGCACTTTTGTTGAAAGAAAATCACCCGATTAAGGAAGCCGCTGACATCCCGCAAGTCAAGTGGACGTCTGCGCTTCATCTCCAGAGGACTCAAACGGCGGCACGCGTGCTTTTCGCGAATGCGATCGTCAAGCACCACTCAAGCACTAATTAATTGATCTTCGTCGGTTTTTGTTGCCAACGACGGCCATTGCGCAACACGATCCCTCGGAAGCGTTCGCGGCAGTTTCCGAGGACGCCGCCGATTGTTTCCGGGACCAATTAAGCGGCGACAACCAACGCCGATTAACGGACAATTAATAAACGCGCGCTGCACTCGGCGGTCTTCGGGAATCAAACTGTCAGTTACAAAATATCCAAAAGCAAGCCTAAGGGGTCCCAGACGCTTCACTTGGGTTGTACGCGCCGAGTATCAGTGAAAAAAGGATGTGATCAGCTGCCGAGGTCGCGTAGCAAACGATTGACGAATACAATTAGCACCGAAGGCCAAAGTGAGGCGCGAACAAAACGGCCAATTACCATCAACGCGACAGTTATTTCCCTCAAAACAGCAATCAGCACTCACCCGCTCCAGTGTGTCCCTGACGTCCGGCTCGACCAACCATTTGCTTATAAGTGATTCGGTTAATTTGCGAGGGTCCATTATTCTGGGCACGAATTAGAACTCGGTGCGCGGGAAGATTCACCCCGGAGCTCAGTGTTGAGGTGGATACGAGAATCTTTAGTTCCCCAGCACGGAAAGCAGCTTCCAGTTCTTCTCTCTCTTCAGCGGTTACCCCTGGAACCACTGAACTCAAATCACAATAGAGCATGCACCAGTTACCAGCATGATGGAAAGCAACACCGAGAGCAACAGCTTTCTGAATGAGAACATCGGAGCTGAAAGTCTTCGCCTTAAACCTCTCCGCCAGCAAACCGAGTTTCTTAATGTCCAGCGTTTGTGCCAGCTGTGGGAAAACGTTCTTCGCGAGAGCGTATTCGATGAATTTTGCGATTCCAACTGCTTGCTGCTCGGTGTCCGCCTTTGTTCCACAAAAGACCAAAACCGAATGACCCTTCAGCACCGATTCGATGCAGAGTCCGATGAGATGGCCGTTGTCGTTCTTGATTTGAAATTCTCGAGGAATGCGCCGACACTTCGATTCGTTGCGACGTGGATAGTCGACAACGGCATCTCCGATCAGAATCCTTTCCTCGAGCACCACAGGACGGAAAGATGAAGTGTAACTCTTCGCATCTAACCACTCAGCGAATAATTCTTGGAACTCGAACGTTGCACTCATCACTATGATCTGGATCTTCTCTCTGAAAACATCCACAGTTCAGCGCAGATTCAGTTCAGAAACCGACCTCCCGGAGTACTTGTTGTAGAACAGAATCTTTGCTAGAAGCGCCTCGATCAGTACCCCGCGACTAGGATCCAACATCATATGGATTTCGTCGATTACGATCACGCCAATCTTGTGCAACTCTGCATCCTCACAGATGCGATTCAGAAGCGAATTCGCCTTTTCAATTGTGCATACCGCAGCGTCCCACTCCTCGAACGACGTCGAAACACTTCCGATGTACGCGCGAACAACCAAATCGGCCAATCGCCATAACTTCTAAAGAACCCAAATACCGTAATCCTCCAGAAATCTCTATCTACCTGCAACCCGAAAAACTTCTCCTTTGCCACGGAGACATACGGCAGCACGAAGAGTGCTTTCCGCTTCGTTGTCAAAACGTTCTCCAGGGCTAGAAACTCGGCGACCAAAGTTTTCCCTGCTGACGTCGGGGCCGAGTACGCGAGATTACGATGGACCGGGTGTAGTAAGTCGGGATCGCGGAGACATTCCTTCTGCCACCGGAAAAGATCGACGATACCCTCCGAAGCCAACTCTGTCCGAATGTCGGCATTGATCCATTTGCAGTCTGTGGGCATGTTACATGCCTCAAAAGTCGAATTGAGCCAAACCTCCAAAATTCCGAAACATCAAATGGAAAACCCAATTATACGTAAACCCATTTCAACACAGAACTGCTTGCGATAAAACTTTATTTACAATACCCGCCTCAAACTTCAGGAAACTTAACTGCGTAGTTCTTTCGAGAGCCTTTGTTGCTCAACATGCTTGTTAGTACTTCTTCTTTTTCTTCAGACAAGTCTAACAGCAGTGGTTTTTCCTCATTTGCTTTCTTCTCAATGAGACGCGAGCGAATTCTGAATGAGCAAAAAACAGCTCCACACAACTTATGATGATCATACCGGCATTCGTTAGGAGTAGGGAATTTTTCATCAGTGCGGTCCTCGAATGATACGTCTTCCGAGTCGGAAACAGCGATTACTTCCAGTGTGTTGCAGTAACCAACGGGTTGACGAGGTTGTCGTGACAAGCGCTTCGTATCGTGAGGAAGAATATGGTTGAGCCTAATGTCGCTCGACCTTCCATTCATGAGCTGCATCTCCTCTTTTGCTTGTTTCAATTCATTATTCAGCATGGCAATTTTTCGGTTCTTCAAAAGAGCATCGATTCGAGCATTTTCGGCTAAATTGAATAAATCCTTCAAAGCTGTATTGCCGAGTTCCATTGTCTCGCAAACGGCCCAACGCTCTTCGGGCTTGACATCTCGGAATTCACTAAATCGCTCTTGAATCTGATCAATTTCACTCTGCCTAAAATTTTTTTACGTAATGACTGATTAACGATGAAAAGTCGCTTACCTGATATCTATGGCATTTTGAAGAGCATCGATCTCCTCATCTATCCCTTCAACATCTTGTGTTGGTGAAACGTCTGTTTTACGTCTCTGAAAGTTTAAAAAAATATGACCTCGGCATTAAGAGTGAATGTGTGCACGCGGTGCAGCGAGTGCAGCGAAAGCAGTGAAAGTGAAATAACTGACAGTGGAAAAATGCACAGGCGAGGAAGCAGAAGCAATACACACCCTACAAACCTTAGTGGAAGGTTCTCCTTTTTGTTTTCGACGTAACCTGTCACACTGAATTTCAAGCTTCTTCCGTTGTTGAGTAAGATCTTTGAGGAGCTCACAAGTCTCCCACGAACTGACGGCCATGTCAAGTTCGCCTTTAATGTAAACCTAGAACGAACAACCAATTCGAAGTCAACTTTGCAAAACTACCTGGAGCTTGTCCTTATCCACATTCTTTCGTGCTTTAGTATTTTGCTTCTGCTTGGAAAACTGCTTCTGCAAACGCTTTGAAGCGGCTTGGGCGTCAGCTAGTTTGCGACGCATGACGTTCATTTGCATCTCATGAGTCCGTTTTGAAGCAGCGATTTCAAATTCGCGTTTGCGTTCGGCACGTTGAATCTGAGCGATAGCGCGGTCATGTTGTGTCTTCATCCGTAAGAATTTGGCCGATTCGTTGCGGAGCTTCTTGACCATGTCCACGCGCATCTTTTTCGCACTCTCTAATTCTGAACGTGCTCTCGCTAAAGCCTTGTCGCTTTCTTTCTTCATTGTTTCGAACTTCATGCATTCTTTTAGCTTTTGTTTAAGTGCCGACTGCTCGCGTTCCAAATCCTTTAGACGTTTGCGGTAGCCATCATTCACCCTACAAGCATTAGGTAAATATTGACAATTCGCGTACGAAAACTTGCTTTCCGCTGTTTGTTATTTCCTTCAGCTTACGCATTAATGCGTCTTTCTCATCTGTCAAGTGCGTAATATCACCGTTAAGCTTCTTAATTTCCTCACGACTCTCGGTGTACTGAACAGAAAATTTCTCGTTCTGAAGAGCAGCTTCAGCAACGGCTTGCTGACGACACTCGATCATTTCCTTCAACCGTTCCACATCACCATTAATGGAATGAACAGATTGCGCAACAGCCTCGATCGAGTGTTCTGGTTCATCCAATTCGTCGTCTTCGTGAATCTAAATTTTGAATAGCTCAGGCAGTACAATGTAAATATTACAATAGACAGATTTGCAGATTCGTTGCTCTCCGCTTCACTACAGAGCAAAGCTCTCAATTCGTCTATGTCCACCTCGACGTCGTTTTCTTTATTTCTGAAAAGTTAGTGACTGTCAATTCAGTTAGAAAACCAAATTCTTACTCTAACAGTTGTTTAGCAGCTTCAACCTTCGAATTGAGCTTCTCAAGCATTTCCTCCATGTGCACTTGCTGTGAAACGAGATTTGCTTTTTCGCGGAGGTGTCGGTGGCACATTTCTTGCAGTTCTAAGATTTTCTTCTCCATTTCAGAATCCGACTTCTAGGAGTAAAGGCTCGTCTTCATCTGCTGAATCTGGCGATTGTTCTACAATCCGAGGAGTAACACCGCGACCAGCTTTCAAACGCAAAATTTCTAGCTTAAGACTGCGATTTTCCTCTTGAAGTTGTTTCAAAGCTGCAATTCCAGGGTCGACATTAACGACTGGCTTGTTTTTGATCTTCTTTGTTCGATATGCATACCGCAGTGTACTCAACGTCTCCTCGCTGTTTGTTGAAGCAGGAGACGCACAAGCAATCATGACGGTATAGCTGTTACCTCCCAGTGAATCTTAGAAGAGAAATCAGATAAGTTACTTAAAATTCAAATATATTTACCTTGCAAAATTCTTGTAATACTGGAGTTGCGATAGGGGATGTGCTTCTGCTCCTCGGACAGAGCCGAAATTACATGTCCCAAAGCAAGAAGACCTTCATTTATACGAATTCCTTCTTTTTTCCGCTCTCCTTCAGCCATTGTCTTCTTTAAACGTTCCGAACCGGCCAAATCCACCAAACTTAGCTTTGACTCGAATGGAGGTCTAAACAATACGCACAATAGCACTAAATATAAGAAGATCAAAATACTTACTCTCCTTCGCCGACACCTTCGGACTTCTCGATGATAACCGTGAAAACGGCGTGTGATCGCGAGGACTGCTCATTCATTGCAGTACTACCCTTCTTTCGCAGGCCACAGCCTCTTTCCAAGTAACTCATGGTGTCTGTCAGTGATTTGACAGGGTTGTTCGATAAGTCTTTAACCTGCAATACTCACCGAAAATTCGAAAAAGAAATAATGTAATAACCTACATAAACACCTCTACTGCTTTCTCGAATTTCCAACGGTTCTGCTCTTTCTTTTCCAAGCAAATCATAAACCTTCTCATCATAGACTTCAACCATTGAAACAGTGACACAGAACAAAGCAGGATCAGCCGATGCGGCTATTCGCGTGAAAATACTCTCAACCATTCTGGGAATGATGCCTCTCGATGTGCAAGATATCGAGTCGGTGGTCTCTTCAGTACCCATTGTGAAAGTTTTTCCGCTCCCGGTCTGACCATAGGCAAGAATGGCGCAATTAAATCCTAAACGCATTTGATATCATTTTTCTACATCGTTTCAGATCATTTACCTTTAAACAAGCTTTCAACCAATGGCGCAGCGCAAGAGTCGTACACTTCATCTTGTGAGATTTGAGCGTTGAAAACGCGATCAAATGTGAACGATTTCGCATTGAGCGCAATCTTAAAATCGAAAATAAAATAAATTCAAAGCGAAAAGGTGTTACCTGGTTATCTGCATAGCATTCGACGCAGTCCTTGCTACCCTCTCGAAGCTCCTTTCCACTGATGGGGCGCACACGAATGCACACCTTTACAGGAATCGCAGCCATTCCTGTGAAATGAACCAACGTCACTTGTTGCAAAGTTAGAAAAGAAACGCGACCAGTCCGACCGCTCAGGACAGAATTCGAATGAGATCACGCAAGGTCGCTGAATCTAAACGAGAGAGGGACTTCGACGAAAAATATATAACGAACGGTCAACGGACGGACGCACTTTTGGCGTGTGAACTCGAGTGACCCTCCCACCTCGTTCGAACGCCGCTGACTCGCGCCCTTATATTCAAATTTTCCGGTCCCATCGCGAAATTTCAAATTTCCTCTAAATTATTCCAAGTTGGTTATAAAATGTTGCAAATGTTGATTGCAAATCCCGAAAGTTCGAGTGCAAATTTGCAAACTCTGCAAATTCTTTTTGCACATTTTCTTGATTAACCTGGTTCAGTTGGCAGCGGTGTGTGCGCGCATGGCATTTACCAGGTCTGCAGGCTTACGTGCTAAACTGAAGAGGACGAGGGGTGGGGCTGCCCCGCCATCCATTGCTGTTTTCTTTTGGCGTTCTCTAAAATGTGCACTCTGCGTTGACGCGCGCGCCTTCAACGCGTCGTGCGTGCTTTCACACATTTCCTTACCCCAATTTTCAGGCAGTGATGTTGTCGCGTGCTGTCGTGAACGGTCGTTCTGCAGCTTCAACACTTCTTAGTAACGCTCGCTCGATGGCCTCCGGAAACTTCCGTGTCGAAAAGGACACGTTTGGAGAACTTCAGGTTCCCTCCGACAAATACTATGGCGCACAGACTGCGCGGTAAGTCTATAGTTCTATCCCATAATGTTTGTTTCGCTTGCAGTTCTATGATGAACTTCAAGATCGGAGGCCCTGAAGAACGTATGCCTCTGCCTGTCGTCCATGCATTCGGGATCCTGAAGAAGGCCGCCGCCATCGTAAATGAAGAGTTTGGATTGGACGGCAAGCTTGTGAAAGCCATTGGACAAGCAGCTGGTTAGTGCCGTAGTACGCATTTTACCGTACCGGACAGCCGTGTTTCAGATGAAGTCATCGAAGGCAAGCTTGACGATCATTTTCCTCTTGTCATCTGGCAGACTGGCTCGGGAACGCAGTCCAACATGAACGTGAACGAAGTTATCTCTAACCGTGCAATTGAAATTCTTGGAGGGGAACTTGGATCGAAGAAGCCCGTTCACCCCAATGATCATGTAAACAAGTCACAGTCTTCGAACGACACATTCCCCACTGCCATGCACATTGCGGTTGCCCGCGAAGTCAATTCAAGACTTCTGCCATCGATGCGCGTTCTCCGTGACTCTTTGGCTAAGAAAGCTAAGGAATTCGAGAGCATTATCAAGATTGGACGCACCCACACTCAAGATGCCGTTCCTTTGACTCTCGGTCAGGAGTTCAGCGCGTACGTGCAGCAGATGGACAACGGAATAGCCCGGATTGAAGCCACTCTTCCACGTCTGTACGAATTGGCTGCTGGTGGAACAGCGGTCGGTACCGGTCTGAATACGCGTATCGGATTTGCTGAGAAGGTCGCCAGGTAGCGGAAAAATAACAATACTGTGTCGAACTTTTATTTCAGAAAAGTTTCTGAGCTTACCGGGCTCCCGTTTGTAACTGCACCGAACAAGTTCGAAGCTCTTGCAGCCCATGATTCTCTCGTTGAAGTTCACGGAGCATTGAATGTAGTCGCAGTGTCTCTTATGAAGATTGCCAACGACATCCGTTTCCTCGGATCTGGTCCGCGTTGTGGGTTAGGAGAGTTGTCCCTCCCTGAAAATGAGCCTGGAAGTTCCATCATGCCAGGCAAAGTTAACCCAACGCAGTGCGAGTCGCTTACTATGATTTGCGCCCAAGTATACGGAAATCAAGTTTGTCTTTAATTCGAGTGGCTTATAAAGCAATTTTGAAACTTCAGGTTGCTGTAACCGTCGGTGGATCCAACGGACACTTTGAACTAAATGTCTTCAAACCACTTATGGTCAAGAACGTTCTTCAGTCGACTCGTCTTATTGCCGACGGATGTATCTCCTTCTCGGAGCATTGCGTCGAGGGAATCGTCGCCAACCGCGATAACATTGACAAAATTTTACGCGAATCCCTTATGCTGGTTACCGCATTGAATCCTCATATCGGATACGACAACGCTGCGAAGATTGCGAAGACTGCTCACAAGAATGGAACCACATTGAAAGAAGAAGCAGTCAAGCTTGGAATTTTGACTGCAGAGCAGTTCGACCAATGGGTGCGCCCCGAAGACATGCTGGCCCCAAATAATTTCTAGATTTTTTGTATTTATGTTTCTTTTAATTTAAGCCCCGTGAATAGAAGATAAATAGATTCTGGTCTCTAGTCGTTTAAACGGATTTCCAGTACAGTGTTTGATGAAATGGATGTGCAGCTCAGATCAGCTATTTTCAGATGGTCAAAGCGAAGCAGCCGAAGCAGTATTTGAAATGCTCGCTGAAATTCGATTGGCACGTCGAATCGACTTCGGAATTGTCCAACGGAGTTGCCAAGAAGATTTCCGAGTTTCTGACGTCGAAAGGATTCAGAAGGAACCGGCCGTTGCGAATTCGGAAAACGAGAGAAAGTGAAGGCGAAGAGAAGCCTTCAACTTTGCAGCACCCGGCGAAAAAAGAATCTCCGCAACACGAATTCGCATGCATAGGGCTTCGATCGGTCCTTCGGGGAATGGAATCACGAGAACTGAACGCGGTGGTCATAGACGCGTCGATTTTGAAGCCTTCCGCAGTGTCTACCTCATTAGCCTTCTTTGCGAACGGATGCAAATCATTCTGTGACGTATACGCGGTTCCTGGTTTTGACGACGAAGTTGCGAAAGCTCTCAACATGAAGAACGTAACGGCCGTAGGATTCAAAGTGCCGAGCGAAGATCTCATAGCCTTTCTCAAAACAAATTTGGTTCCCGTAGGATTGCTGAAAGAAGGCGGCGAGAAGCGATTTTCGACCATGGAGCTGTCAACCCCGATTGGAAAAATGGGGAAAAAGAAGAAGCGCACGAGGAAGTCGAGTACGTGATTGTTGTGTGTGACTGCCACGTTGGTTATGGATAAAGTTGTTCATTCATTGACAATACAGGCGATCTTACATTAGTTTCCTTTGACGATGTTGAGAAGCCCGGGAGAAATAAAATGTAGTTGCGAATAGCATCGCATATAACTAATTTATGTCCACTTCATTGTTTTCTATCGTTTTGCCGCCATGGATTCCGTGCCTACAACTTTCTGTGATTCCGTCTGCATGTTTTTGGAAGATGAACTCCTCGGTGACTTTGCCAAGCTATGGGAAAGTGACTGTAGGATTTGGAAGGCAGCGGTTAGAGAAAAGTTGGAAACACGAGTGAAAATAAGCGTCGGGTTTAGTTGCAGTCGCGGAGTGTGGACATACAGTTTGCGCATATATGGACTTTTTGAATTTATCAGCTTCGAAGAGCTCAAACGAATTAATCGACGACACCTTCTAGTCGGAACAGTATCCATTGGCTTTTGTCCAACGTTTGACTTGCAAACATCCTCGCTGGAAGAGATTTGGGCAATTTCGAATTACACGTTCCCATTCCTCTGCAAATCTACGCTGACTCTTCACCGCAACAGCGAGTTTCCCATGGAAGCGCTTTCCTCTTTGCTGGCGCGCTATCGCCGTGCATCCTTTTCCTCCATTCAGGTTATGGATCACCAGCAGCTGGTCGACAATTTCGTGAAGGTGCAGCTGCAAACGAATGACGCTCTTCTGAATCTTACGCTCTTTGAAAAGTGTTCTCGAGAAACGTTGGAATTCTCGGACGAAGTTCGTTTCGCGGTCGAAGAGTTTGCGATTTGCAAGCCTTTCAAATCCGTTTTTTCGCTTTCAATAACGCTGAAATTAGGCAAAGCGTTCTTCGAACGACTCTTCGAGAAGACAATGAATGGATCAATGTGCGACTTTTTCGGTCATTTCTCCTTTGAATTTGAAGAGCTGAAAGGATTCAGAACTGAGATCCAGGATGAAGCGGCGGCTTCACTGCTTTCAGCTGAAGAGGGCGGAGAAGCAAAGTATGAATACGTTATTTGGAGACGCCCTCATGGAGGCAAAGTCACTGTAAGAAGTGGGCAAAACGAGACATGGTGGATCAAAGTCGAGGGTTAGTTGCCTCTCGTTGCCTTCGTTTCTCTGTCCTTAATTTTTTTATTTATTTCAAACTCACATCGTGAGCATGTTTTGTTAATCACCGCGCGCTTTCGTAATAAATGCGCAAACTTCAAATGATCACCAATGCAATTTACTCGCAATCAGCGAGACGATTATCTCGCGTTGCAATTCATCTTCCGGACCACGTGGTGCGAGCTGTGGATATGACTGGAAAGAGGGAGAAGAAGCGCACGGGAAAGTGGAGTACGCGATTGTTGTTGTGGATAAACTTGTTTTTATTCAATTGACAATTCAAGCAATCTCAGTTTCCTTTGACGAGGTTGAGGAGCGCGTCACGGTAGGCGCCTTTGCACTCTTTGTTGATGACGTCTACGAGAGGCACCTTGAAAAAGCGTTCGTACTCTCTCTGAATGATGGACAAATCGATTTCGGAGCGGGACACGAGAACGCGGATGAGATCGTGGTCGCGAGTGCCGATGCCCTTGACGGCCTTGTTGATCTGATGCGCGAAGTAGCGCGGGCGATTCTGGATGCAGCGCACCAGCGCGAGATATCCCTTCTTGACGTCACCGCTGAACTCCTTCTCGATGGCCTCCTCGATCGGATGTCCCATCACCTGAAGCAATCAAAGTACACTCGCCAGTCAGGAAAACACGATGAGCGAGCGCTGCACAACGCGGAGAAGAAATCATCGCCAACCTTTTCGTATTCGTGGAAGACGCGGTCAAGTTGCCGGAAGCTCTGCTGCACCAGAATCGCGTTGAAACAGCTTTCATCAGTTCCCAAGCGCTTCTCACCGGCTTGGGCTAATTTCCGTGCGTCCTTAACACCTACATTTTGTTTTAATTTGTGAGGACTCATTGGATACCTGATTCGCCTTCAGGTCGTCGACGTGGTCGCTCTGATCGCGTTGAGCAGCGATGAGTGACGTAAGAAGCCGTTTGAAGTCACCAGACGTGTCCCCTATGATATCCTTCTCCAAAGAATGCCCAAACGTCTGCTGGTAAACGTTGCGAACGGCCACTATTTCGTCGTTCTATTGCGAGTCGAATTATAGCACAAAAACCTGTCATAACCTCGCAGTTCTCACCTGTCGGGAGCAGAGTATCTCGATGAGAACTTTTTCCTTCGTTCCGAGTCCTTTTACCGCATTGTGGAGCTGAATCGCATCGTACTTCGTGGGCGTCTCCAGAAGGCCGACGATCGTCTCCTGGAGCGGACCGCTGAGTTCCTTCTTGAACGCCTCCACGAGGTCTTTACCGTACTTTTGCTTGTACGGCGTGCGAATCTGAACGGAAATCAAATGCGTCATCAGCTTCCTCATCAAAGATCACTCACCATTTGTCTCTGGGCGTTGGAGATGGTCGTGATCCAACGGACGATCGCGTCTTTGTCGCATCCGGAGCCCTTCATCGCCTTCTCCAGGGAATCCGAGCATATTTCCGAGTCGAAGTTTGCGTTGTGACGAATTGTACCGAAGAACGCCATCTCGATTCGATTCGCGTTTTCTGAAGCAGCGAGCGAACGTGCGAATGCAATCCGAAAGGCGACCACGAACGGGAAATGAATTCGACGGTTTGAATAACGAGCGCGCCGCTGCGCTGTTTATCTATCGAATGAGGGCGCCGAAAAAGTGCTCCGCGGATGAATCACGCACCGCAGCAGCGAATGCCGAACCACGCGCTGCTCTGCAGGTATCGGGGCGGACGCAGGAGGCGGGAACCGGTTTGTTTACACGCGAGAATTCGCCACTTTCGCTGATGGACTGAAGGTCATCGGGAGTGATTCATTGAGTGGCGATGCGACGAAAAACAATTCGAATCACTTCGCGATGACTCAATTTGGGATCCGTGACCGCGCTTCGCGCCCAAATAGGGCTACGAAGGGAGAAAACCTCGTGGGAGCGGAGCGAAACGGAGAGTTTTCGGTAATCTGAGGATAATCGACCCCCGCGGAGATGTCGCATCGAGTTTTTCATCGCAGCAAAGCGCATTATCGCCTTGTTTTGAACCAGTTTGTGGCTTCTGGAACACGAACGCACTTTCCCTGGTGATCTCCGCTAATTGGACTGCGGATTGATTCAACTTAATTGAGTTCTCGGGAGACGCCGACTTCCTCGGCGCGTTTCTGGGAACGAATTTACAGATACATACATGAACATCCACAGATCTAACAATAAATTACGACTTCAGAAGCTCGTGCGCGTCACTTCTTTCCTCTGGGGCAATTGAACTTGCAGTAGAGCCAAACTCTGCCGAACGGCGTCTCCACGGCTTTGTCGTAGGGGCTGTTCATCACTCGGTCGGAGTTTTCTCGCCTAAATCTCCATTCTAGAAGTGCTCGGGGGGACGGCGAGGTTACCAGGCGTTGGTGTTCACTTGCGGATTGAAGTCGAGGCGTTGAGCGTTGTAGAAGAGCGGATTGTGGGTGACGAGGGGCGCCGGAGTGGCGCGCTCAAAGTTGTTGTAGTAGTGGTTGAGGTACGCGTTGTACGGATTCGATCTTCCGTCCGCCTGCGAGTAGGGGATCTGGAAGGCGGTGTTGAGCGAGCACTTGGCTGCGAATCGAGAGCGCTTACGTTGTTGTATCGAAGGAAGTTCTCCGCGTGTTGCTGGAACACCGAGTGGAAAGGACTCGGCGTGGCCGACGGAAGATGATTCGAGGCTTCGCGGAATCCCGGGAGCTCCGCCATCTGGGGAACGCGCTCCTGGGGGATCATGGGGAGTTGCGGATGCTGCAGAGGCGCTGGAAGCTGCGCCGGCGAGGGAAGTTGGAACATCTGAGGCATCTGAGGGAGATTCAGTTGCGGCGCGGGGAGTTGCGGAATCTGGGGTGCTTGGAATTGAGGCGCGGGGAATTGAGGCGCGGGGAACTGCGGCGCGGGGGCCTGGGGAAACTGCGGAAGCTGCGGAAGTTGGCCGCCGGCATTCTGCTCCTGTGCGACAACAGTTTGAACGACGAGTACGAGAAGGAGAACGGTCACCGGCGCCGCCATTGTGATCGCTCATGGGGAAATGCGCGCGAACAGAGCTTAAGTACGCGACTGCCGCCTGAGGGGACGATTCGATCAAGAATTATCCGGATTACGAGCGGTCGCGCTGTGTTCGACGAGAAGTTGTTGCATTCGGTGCGGATTTCTTGAGCGGTCAACGGAAAGAGCGCGACGATCACCCGCAATCCACCTTTCCCTCGCCCAGAAACAAAGAATCTAAAGCGATGCGAAGCGGACTTTCGATCTCCGAGGAAAACTGGATGAGAAGCTGCAAACAATCTACCCGAAACGTTTATTTTCATCTTATAAATCATCTTTCTCGGTTCCAAACGATCTCGACACCTATACAAACACACAAGGGAAGGAAAGCGAGTCCACGATCACAAGTAGGTCGGCTCGTGGCCTGGAAAAGTTTGGCGTCCATACCGAGGTTGAAGGTCTCGGCAAATCGCGTAGAATGGTCAGCGGTGGTCAATGGGGTCGTTTCGTCGTCGACGCAGCCCGCCGAAGGCCGCGCGGCGTTGGCGACTCTGCGTGCCGTCAACAGAACGTCGTTCACGGTGGGTACGGTAGAGGGGAGGTCGACTCGCTGCATTGGGACGCACGTGGAAGGCGCGTCGGCGGTGACGAATGCGTTCTAAAACGAGAAGTGAGGTCGGATGACTGACACGGAATTGCCTTAGGGAATTAGTACCGCTTTGCTTCGCTGATCCGAGTTGTTCAGCGTGTGTCTCGACGCGGGCTCCCTGTTCGTCGTCATTCCATTCGCGTAAGCGGTCGTCGCCTCGGACTTGTAGCCCCGGTAGCGGTGCTGCAGTTGGCCGTTCAGGGCGCCGTAGAGAATCCAGTTGACGGCAGAGTTTGTGAAGGGGAGCGCGTGGATAAAGTACATGAAGTAGACGAAGACCGGGGGTACGGTATCGCCCTGCTCGCCGGAGTACTCGAGGTACACTGCGAATACGGTAGCCACCCAGAAGGGCGTCCAGCAAAGGAAGTAGAAGCACGCGACCGCCAACGTGTAGAGCGAAATGCGCATCAGCGGAATGTGACTCGACTGCAATGTGCCGGTTGAGAGAACAATTCGGGGTAATCAACTACCGTACCTTGAACTGTCTGGCGTGCTGTCTAAGTCGACTAAGCAACGTGGCGTAGAAGAAGATGACGAGGCAGAGAGGCACACAGTAGCAGAGGACGAATTCGTAGATGGTGAACATGGTGAAGACGGTGGAGGAGATGTTCACCATCGTGCACTTCTCAATGCGCATCCGCGTCACTTTGTACGGCGCGGTCTCCTTCTCGAAGAGGACGAGTTCCCTCGCAGTGAAACTCCACAGCAGCGGACAGAGCGTCACGAGCGCGTAAGCGGCGAGGCCTGAAATTCGGAGATACCGTAGTCAAAGGCGATTTGTGTTTTTCGTGCTCGCGCGACGAATGAAATTGAATGTTTTCGGGTTTTCTCGGCGACGACGATTAATTTCGACGCACATTTTTGGTGAAAACGAGGAAATTGACAATCGACTAATTGGATGGAGGCACCAAGATTGATGAACTGACCGATGAGGATGCCGACGGCGAGCGACGAGGAGCGCAGCGTCTTCTTCTGTGGGTGACAGACCCCCGCGTACCGATCGAAGCTCATCGCGGTGAGGATCAGCGCACTGAGGATCTTGCCAAAGTTCTCGAGCACCGCGTGCAGCTTGCACACCACCGACCCGAACATCCAAAAGCCCAAAATCTGAAAATTGACTCGATTAATTGTTTTTCATCTCAGAATCGCAAATCCCTGATCGGGAGAAAGCCGCGCTCATCTTTTATTCATTTTCCGAGCGAATTTTGTTTTCGCAAACTACAAATTCGAATTCGGCGAAACGTGTAATGAGTGATTTGCATAATTAATGCGCGGCGAATCGCGCGTCGGCGTTTCGTTGTTTTGCCACCGCAACGCGGAAGACGATGATGCGAACCTACCTGATCGATTACGGTAAACGGGAGCGAGAGACAGACGCCAAAGTCCACACACGACAGCACGATGACGTAGATGAGGGTGTTGTCCAGGGTGGCGCGCCGAGACCGTATCTGAAAGTGCAACCGTGCAAACTCAGATGAATCGTTGCGGAAGCCTACCACGTGGTAGATTGTCGTGAGAACTGCGACGTTCCCACAGGTTCCGAGCAGGAAGAGCAACATGTAGGCGACGGCCATGATGAGCACCTGCAGGTCCTCGTGGTTGGGCGGCGGCAACACGTCGGTGATCTCCATTCTCGAGCGCAACGCCAAAAGGAGATTCTGAAGAGGCGCGAGTGAGCGCAAGTTCTGTTTTCGACCCGCTGAACCGAAGCGAAATCGCGACGGAAAGCCGCCGAGACGGAAAACAAGCCCTTTCCGGCTTTCGTGTCAAGACCTCCGAACTCACCGCGCGCTGCTCTTCCGTCGCATTGAGCAGTTGATACCGTATGTCCTCGCTGTAGTCGTAGGCGCTGGCGACGATCGAGTCCTCGATGCTACCGTAGTCTGATGCCATCGCTTCAGCAATTTCGCATTCCCTGCAACAATGAGCTACAGTAACCCGATTGCGCCAAATGAGAGATTAGCGCAACTATCAATCTCGTAATTGGGAGTGAATGTTGTTATTGTTGTGGTCCCGAAACGAAAACAATCGAATAAATCAGACACGACGAATGCAGTAAATCACTAGAGTTCGGGCGAGGCTTTTACTCTGTTGCGGAGACATCGACGCCTACTGTGAAACGGAGCACCTGAGTGGTCATGGAGGGAGCCCACGTCGACAACACATCGAAAATGCAAATTGATTTCCCGGAACGCAGGTGAGCGCCGAGATGTGCGCGGCAAATTAATTTGAGCATCTTTGAGGGTCAATTGGCGAGGAGCGAGAGACGAGAACAATGCGCCGCCGCTGCTCGTCCGCCGCAGAGGAGAAGCGTCGAGCGGTCCCGACACGAAGGGCGGAGACAGCACCGTATAATTGCGCTGAGCGCAAAAATTAGACGCGCGTGAGGGGAACGAAGATAATAAATGATAATTGGAGACGTCATCGCGAAGGAGAAGATCGCGAGGATCGAAATTTGCATGAAAAGTGGAGAACGAGAGGCGCTAGCGAAGACTCGGACCGTGCGAGGGGTCTTCTGAATTGCTGACATCCACGTAATCTGCGACCTTTCATGTCGTGTGAAGTTTTCTGCTTTGAGAAGGCAAACAAGCGTGGTGGGAATCGATTACAGCCCACGTACAGTAACCGGATTCGAAAACGAAAGAATTTATTTTTTAAATGTGCGCTTTGCAAGTCACCGACGCATCCGTTTAAAACGAGCAGTTTCCAGAACGGAATTTGAGCAATTGAAAACAACGAAATTCTGGAAGTTACGGTAGCGCAGCCAGGCTATGTGTTCAACGAGCTAGGGTCGCACCGAACAGAAGAACAAGCGATTACTCAAACTTTCTTTCGGCATTTGCAAAGGTGAATTGACGACGCGCGCGTCTTACGGCGGCGCCCCTTCGGAGTTCGGGAGAGAGAAATGAAAAGAGCATCGAAAAGCGCTTCAGGACGTGGGCATCAGGGAGGTGGCGAGAACTTCCCGCGAGACGTCTCGCAGATGCCGACCATTGTTCGCGAGTTGCACTCATTAATATTAGAAACTCGCTCGCCGCTCACAGAAAATGTCAAAAATTGTCGTGAATCTGATTTTGTGATCAAAAGTGCAACGCGGAGACTCTAATTAGCGTCTCGAGATGAAAATAGGCGTTCGGGAATTTCTGCCGCAAAATTACAATTCTTGTTTTTATTCGGGTTGAGCAAACAATTGAGGGCACCGGTCGTGACTCACAGTGCGCGCTGCCCAAGGCGTCTCAGACTGATTGCGGCGCTGTCTGGACGAATTCGTTTGCAGCGGGCGCTGCAGAGGCAATCGAATGAACGTGCGAGTTTTCTTAGAACGAAAGAAGGTGAGTGAATTTAATCACCGAGGTGCACGACAACCGGGTCACTTCGTATTCGAGAAGTCCGTGAAGACTCCACTCCCGAAGTTCCTGGTCAATGCAAATCCTAGCTTAATTTCCAACAAACACCAATTTAAAGTCCTAAGGAATCCTCGTGGAATCCCAGTTCGACTCAAAGGTGGCAAACACCAATCAAACGGAGGTAAACACAAATATGCACGTCTGAACGTCTGACAACAGGGCACCGACCACCGTAGGATCGTCTTGGTGCAGCAGAGAGACCGTCGTTTTAGGAGTCAAGCATCAATCGCGCAGTTTTCATTCCACACGCGGACTGCCCTGTAGGCGCAGCATTCGTGATTCAAAAACCGCGGACGCTGAAGCGCTGAAAGGCGCTGAAAGCAAAAAAAAAACGTCTAATAAGCTAATTCGCGAATGCACCACATTTCCGACCGGGCCAAGCAGGCTTTGTGGGGTGCGCGCATCAGAGTGCACGCTCGTGATCTAATTAAACGAGCGAGGTTTCTCTTCTCGTCATTTTCGAAATGAATGAGTGCGTTATGTGGGGGAGAAGGCGCGCTAAGACGAATTAATTATGGAAAGAGAGGGAGAGAAGTCGCGGCGAGCGCTCAACAGAGCGAATTCCGCTATTCATTAATTGCGTCAACTTCGTGTCACCGCGAGCAGAAGCGTTATGACTGACAGTCGGAGGAGCGAAGCAGAGGAAAACGAGAAGAAACTGATTAGAAGACAACGGACGGATGCGCAACGAGAGATCGCGCGAGTTGAGGTGTCACGAAATACAAAAAAGAGCTTCAGCGGATCGGAGGAGGAATCAAAGCGCTTCTGGCTTCACCCATCAGTTCGAACGCAGAAATTCCCAGAAACCGTCAGTGGAGAAGCGACCAGAGAAAGAGCGCCAATTCGCCATTCATTGCGACGCGCTGACGCTCTGACAACGGGGTGCAAACAAAGGATTCGTGGCCCAATTGGATTCGCGCTCTCAATCGAGCGGCTTCTCTGCCAGTCGACGTCAACAGCGCTGAGCTGAGCGATTCTCGTGTCGCACGCATTTTCCTCCGTTCGGTGGCAGAAAACGTTCGGTCATCTCCGTTGATGCACCTGCAGCATGCAAGTCGGATGTCACCGCGGCTTGGCAGACTCCTCCACAACGCAGTCGTTCATTATCGAAATTCCGTTGTTTTCCAAAACGTCTTTTGAAATAAAAATCTTTTCATAAATGTTTTATTCGGCGCGCGCGCCGTTTCTATGAGAAGCCCGACGTCAATCCTGCGGAAATCTATCTCTCTTCTATGAATTTCTCCTCTGCGACCGACCGCGCGGTAAACAGCGAAAACAAGAGATGACAAAGCGCTTTTAGTCGAATCGGCGGAAAACATCCCGAGGTGGGGGGAGGGGGAAGCTCGTTGTCTGATTACGGTCGAGATAAGACGAGCTGAACGGAAGTGCGAAATGCGAGTCTAGAGCGTGTGAGCGCGCGCCCTTTATCGCGCCGCTCTACGGTTAGAGGCAACGGATTAGATTGCTCTTGACTCGGACGGACTGTTTGGGATTGAGATGACAATGGTTGCAGCCAGCTAGGAGGGAGGTTCCAGCGGACAGAGGAAACGACTTCCCAGAAGTCGAGAAGACTGCAAGATGCCGCATGTCAGCAAAATAGATGCGCGAGCGGCTGCTTCAATCTCCAGCCAGTCACAGGGTTGATCTACGTGGTCAAAGATCCCCAGAAAACCCCTCCGCTGACTTACGATCAGCGAGGTGCGCACTAAAACGTCCTCATCTGCGACCAGACAAACGAAAATACGCGCTGAAATTGTGCACCGATGTTTTCCACTTACAAACGTTGCGATTCTCGGAGGAAAACAGCGATTTCGGAATGATTGCGGAGCGAAAAAAACGAGGACTCTATTTGCGTTCGGTGAATACGATACCGCAAAGCTCGAGTTCCGTGAAAGTGCAGAAGAAACCGCAGACTGACGTCTTCGCGCAACGCAAAATTGGCTTCGCGCGTTTTGTAAAAGTGCGCAGAATTGAACTGAAATTAATCTCCGAGGGACACGCGGCAGAAGCTCTCAACAAAGCGCCGTCTACCTTCGGATCAGCGCTTCTCGAGGAGCTGACAATCCCTATGACGACCAGGAATCGACGTGGACGACTACAGCGACAACGCGCGCTAATTAGGCTCCACAGCCGCGCATTCTTAGCTGCTTGAACGCACGCCAACGCTCCAACGAGTTACACCGGAGCCGAGACTAATTAGCTGACCTAAATGGAAAACGAAGTTAGAGATCGATATCCACCTGGCTGCGCCTATCGCGCTCGCGTGAAAGGTAATCAGTCGCGGCGACATCATAGCGGATCTCCAATTAGCGCGAAAACAACGCAAAACGGACTCTCAGCGTGATTGAGTCGCCGGCGGCGCAACGTGGCGTCGGCGATTAACCCGAGGGCCGAAGAGTTATTTCCTTTAAAAGTCTCAAGAGCAATTCAGGATGAAAACATCGCGTTTGCATAACAAATGAGAAGCCAGAACAAGACTCGTTTGAGAGTCAAAATGGCCCGAATTCCGCTCTATTTATGACTTTCGAATCTGGAAAAGATGAAACGCGGCTGTTTGGCATTTAGTTGGTGGCTCCGCTTGGTTCGGCTCGTTCGTGACAATTTCAATGTGATTTGCCAAGATTTGCCGACTCATTTACTCGAAAATCTCTTCTTTGGCGCACACAAAAGTCCCAAAGGAACGCCACGTCGTTCACGTTGAGCAAAAGGTGTCAAAAACAAAAGTGCTTTGTTGGAAGCGTGGACTCCCACGTATTCCACGAGGACAGAGCACTCGCTGAGCGTAGAATTTGGATTTTCTCGCGCAAGTCCATTATGAGTTGATTAGAACAATTTGCGCCAACGACCGCCGGCCGATTCACCTGGCCGTCTTTCTGGTTGGTTACAAAACTGCAGCTCTATTTTAGCGCCAAGTTTCCTATTCCGGATCGCAATGAGCGCATTAGAAAGACGACGAGAGACGCGAAAAACTTCAAATCATCGAAAGAAACGCAAACGGCGAATGATCGCTCGTTGGACTTCGGACGTGTTTACTTTTCGCAATTTCCATGAATAATTCGACGACGAACGAGTCGGGACACTCGCGGAGGTCAGAATTCAGAGTGCAACAAAGTTCCGATCATTTAGCATGACAAGTGACAAGCAAAGGACGCGCAGGCGCACTGCAGAGCGGAACAATAGCAGCGCGTTCGTATAGGAAAGTTTCAATACAATCCAAGAGGAGGGAAAACAAGTCGAAGAACGTTCTTCTCAAATTGACCTAATTAAACTTTGAGTAACCGAGCGCGCGTCTGTCCAAACGGCGTTGTTTTCCGCGAAGAAACATTCAGAGAGCGGCGAATTGTGACTTTTATCGGTGACGTGGACCCTTTCTAGCGGCCCGATTGTCGGTGATGGCGGCACAAAGCGAGTCCAAAGCCAAAAATTGCCAAAAGGTGATCAAAGATTGAAGAAAAACCACTAGATTCCACAATTAACCGTCTTCCTCGCGCATTTCAAGAAGACGGTCGCATTGCACAATTAAACGATGTCGTCACGTGCCTTTGGGAATCGACACAAGTCAGAGCTCTTGTCCTCGGCGCGGACGGTCTCTTAGGTGAGCAGAGAGGCATTTCGTGGATGAAGGCGCATTCATGACGACTTTGTGACAACAAACGAATTTCCGTGAATGAACAAAACGGATTTGCGCGAAACGCGCTTTGATTGAATCGCAGGTACAAGTGACGCGATGTCACCTCACTCGCTGAACCTCTAAGGTCGCGGAAATCAACATTCAACATAACGAAGATCTTTCAAAAGAGAACGTCGCCTCGTATACGTCACGTGGTTCGAACGTCGACCTTAGAAACCTCAATCTTCATAAACCTCAATAAACAACCAACAACCAATTCGTTTCAAAATAACGATGACTCCGCGCGCTCGGAAAGTTGTCGCCCCCTTTACTCAACTTGATCTGAAAGTTCTCACAATCGAACGAAAGTCACAATTTGAAAGTGCAGAAACGTCGAATCGCACCCAAACATGGCGTGAGAAATGGTGAGCGCTTCTGTGGGGGTTGTGTAGGCAGAAACCTCTGGGAGCGCAAGAAACAAACAGCGTGCAGTTGTGTCGACGACACCTTCTGAAGCGAGCGGTCCTTTGTGTTTCAACCGGCGCACAGGATGCATCTCGCCAAGAGCTTCTGCTCCTCGACGTCAAAGATACCGTTTGCTCCTAGTTTCGCGGTCATCGAATCCGCACTTCATTCTCAATTATCGTTTGTCCATCGTTTTGTTTTCGTCTGCGCACCTCAGGAGATCGTTCCGTTTACAAATCGCCGCGCATTCACCGGACATCGAACGGTGAAAGTGCGTTTGAGAGCGCCGAATCTGGCGAGGTGAGTCAGCTCACACTAACGGCCGTGAATGCGAGAGAGATGAATGGAAATCAACCAATGGAGCAGAGCAAAGGGTGAAAGCTGTTGAAAAGAGGAACTACGCGACTGACAAGGAAATCGGGAATTTTGAAATCCTCGGCTACGGCAGATTCATCTTGACGTCAAGCATCTCAAAGAAGCGGGGATTCAGTGCGTCTGAGGGCAAATAAACTACAAAATCACGTAAGAAAGGCGTTCTGATTTCAATTGTTAGGTCGCGGGCGGTGTCCTCAATCAAATCCTTTGATTCGCAAAACGTCAAACAACGAGGACGCATAACGAGGCCTCGTCCAAGACACAAATCAAGCGTATGCGATAATCAGAAGCCTTATTACTGTAGCGCGAAAGCAGTCTGGAGGAAACGAGCGGGACAATGACGCCTTGTGTGCCACAATGCGTTCTCCTTCCGCAAAACAAAACTTTTTTCACAACGTTTTAATATTTAATTCTCAGTCGTGCGCGCAAACAATCGACGCGCGATCTCAGCAGCTGAGGGTCGCTTTCCGATTGCGCGCGTTCAGGAGATGAAGGAACGGGGGCGATCGGTCGCATAGGACCCGATTAAGAGCAGTTTAAGGAGCTTCTGAGGGGCTTCGAGGAAGTGCCCGATATTCGATATCACCATGACAAACACATTCAGATGAAATTCGATTAAAACGGATGTTCAGAGGGTTTCCATCCCAAAGACGGCTTGCGGATCAATGCGGCCGGTGCGTTCCTCATCGAATTCACAAATTCTAGCGAAGCCAACGTTTCTCGGTCGCTTGTCTCCTTTCCAGAAGACAAAAAACAACTTCGTGGAGACTTTCTCAAGCGCGGGAATTTCGCAGAAATCGATTTGCTCTTTTAATAGCGCGCGTGCGTAAATAATCAAATAATTATCAAATGCAGAAATCCATTATCTCGCACCGAGCTCTCCGTCGCCTCCTATCGGCAACCCTTCGCGACGCCGATAAAGTCAGGAACAAGACTGGGAGCCACGATTACAGGCCAACTTGGACTGCAATTGACTAAAACAGGGCGATTCTCACGATATGACGATTGACCTGGCATTCTCACGTCTTTTTCATCAAAGGTGTTTTTCGCGTTACAATAGATTAGAGTGATTCACATTGCCGCGATCTTCACGTCACGCGGCTCAAGCCACAACTCGATCGCAACTCGAGGGCAGAGAAGGTGCGACCGCGTTTCACACGAAAGTGCAACGCGATACTTTGCCGAGTGACTCTCGACGCTCCAGAAGCCACTTTAGGTCAAAAAAGCAGCCGGAAAGCGTTATTTTCGCAGCGCTTTGGTGGATTATTCAAATCCCATCGACTCGTACCCCTCCACTCGCTCGGCTTCCTCATTTGGCATTCTATTATGAGATAAAAGAGATCAGACGGCGCGCATCGACGCGGTTTGTTGCTCCCAGGCGTCCCAATGCGCCCCAAATCCCTTTTTATGGAATGGCTCGATTCGGATTCACTCCGCTTTGGCAGCTCTCGATTTGCCTTTCAATCCGAAGAGCGTCCTACAGTATTCTACGAGTGCGCTGAAGCTCGACTATCGATTTCGAAGCGCGGAGTCTTCAAAAAGAGAAAAAGACGGAAAAAGGGGAAAGCGGATATTGTGTAGTTTGTGGGAAGACGATTGCACCCCCAGGCAAACGACGATTTGTTTATTTAGTGGTTTACTCGCGCGAAAAGAAAACAATCGAGTGCCGCCGAGTGGTGATTAGTGGATGTTTCATTGGGGAAGCGCAGAAATAGCCTGCGACGAGGAGGCGGTGGGGAGCGCGGAATCAGAAATCACTTTTTTCGGATCGAACGGCTCATCGTGAACCAGTGAAACGCCTGTCCAGCTTCGAAAGCCTCGAATCGAGCTTTCGTGGCGTTCCCCATCATCTTTCACCATTGAGTACACCGCGAAGACGGTCGGTGACCCTCAGCGACCTTCAGTTACTCTCGGTACTAATGACGCCGAAAAACGCACCCAAAAAACGGCGATAAATATGACCGAGCGATGGATGAGGGACTATGGGCGTCGGGTAGCGATGAATAATTCAATTAAAAAGACACTCGCACCCCCAGAGACCCGATTACCGGTGCGCGGCGCCATCACAACGCTCCGGAGTTCTTAATTGCTGTGCGCTTTTCGTTCGCGCCATGCAAACGACTTGGGCGTCTCATCATCTCGCACGAGAAGAAAAAAGAATCCGGAAGTGACTAATTGGATCTTCGCGGCTGCCGCTGCTCTCTTCGCTCTTCCTTTGACTTCACTTCAATTACAAATGCATTCGCGAAGAAGAGCACGGCAAATGATTCACGTTCTTCCGAACTTCTGCTGTTGGCTGCATTTTCGCCGTCCATCGCGGTTGGCACCAGATGGTGGATAAACTAAAAAAATAGACGCGCACCACGCTACAGCAAACCACAATTGCACCCGTGAACAGGACTGTGTGCTCACCACGAGGAGCATTCATCGCTCGGAAATTTCGCGTTCGCCCGCAACGCTGGCGAATAATCCAAAATGGCCACTATTTATGAGCCACAACAGATGAATGAAAATTTATCTAATTTAGTCAGGACACAATCGAGCAGATTCTGCAGTCAGTTTGGGTATCAGCGGCCTCATCGCTTATTCGCCGTCCTTCTTCTCCTCTTCCTTCTTCTCGTCGCCGTCCTTCTTCTCCTCCTCCTTCTTGTCGTCGTCCTTCTTATCATCCTTCTTTTCATCCTCCTTCTTGTCGTCATCTTTCTTGTCATCCTTCTTATCATCATCCTGGAAGAACTACGTGAAAAAACAAAGCGGATAAGCACCTCACCTTCTTTTCGTCCTCTTTCTTCTCATCCTTCTTCTCCTCCTCCTTCTTGTCATCCTTCTTTTCTTCCTCCTTCTTCTCGTCTTTCTTCTCGTCTTCCTTCTTATCGCCGGCTTCGCCATCCTTCTTGAAGTCAACGTATAGTCGCTTGGTTCCGGTGGGTTCGCCTTTGTGTTCGGACCAGACGGCACGTGGAGTCTTCTTATCGTCAGTGGACTTGATGTAGTAGACGGCGAAGTAATGCTTTCCGCTATCAGGAACCGATTTGCCAGCATTGAAGACGAGCTGCACGCTGATATTGTCTCCGGGCTTGATGGCTCCAACGGGAGGACGGATGCGGAACATTTCGTTGCTGGTACATTTCACCTTGTACGCATGACGATCCTTCGACGGATTCGAAATCTTCAGAGTGATGGTGGTAGGCTCTTCGCCGAGCTTCTTTCCGGAGAAGACGACTCGCTCAGCAGGCTCGAGTTTCAAGGCGAAATCCGACATGGCTGCTGGAGGAGTAGATGGAGTAGGCGGTTCGGAGTTTCCGGCGGTTCGTTGAGTCGCTTGCTCCAGGTGATGAAGGCGGGTTTGGGCGGTGTTGCTGAGGCACACACGATCGGCCAAATGAGTGGACGCTCACCGCTCTCGCCTTTTATGCTTTTCGGGGATGTCTCATGGTCAAAGTCTCATTTCGAATGAGCTCAGACGTCGCATGATGTAGAGTGCAAAACGTCACGTATTTCCTGGTCACCGTTTCGAATCTAATCTCGTTATCAATGTACGGGCGAAAGAATTCAATGTGGCATCAAATCATATAAAGTTTGAACACAGGGTGATCGGGTCGAGACCGCACCGGAGCAGCATCAAATTGTTCATTTTCAACAACTGCGTGCGAAACACGATTCATAAATAAATAAAAAATAAGAATCATATTACTTACGAATCATGTTAAGACTCGAAAGTACTTGAACAGAATTTACAAAAAAAGATACTTACTTTAGCCCTGACTTGTTCATTGTTCATTGCGAGTTCATAGCGAGTTTTTTTTTGGAAGACAAATACAAAGTTCACTGCATTCCAGACGTCATTCTGTGCCGCGTTGTTCATTATGCCAAAGGAAAGTTGAGAAACGCGGTCGAGAGTCAAGGAGCGGTAGCAGCAAAGTGCGTTGGAGCAGCTGATCTGAAAGCGCTTTTCAGCTTTCGAAGTTGTCGACTATTGTTGGACGAGGAGCTGTCACGTGCACACTGCTGACATGGCGTCTTCAGCGCTTGCTGCGTTCAAAAAAGTGAGTTTCCAACTCGTTGGCTGACGCTTGGAGGTTTTCAGTACCGGCGACAGAAAGAAGTGAACAACGAGCAGGAGGAGTCGGCAAGGACTCCCTCGCAGCGAACCACTCGCGCGAACAGCAAAAAGAAGGCGCTGAACAAGAAGAGGGCGAGCGAGAAGGGTGAAGGCACCGTCGCTCCGATGGCGCCGACTTCGACGATGACCAGACTCAACGACGAAGGGAGCGTGCGCAAAAGTGAGCTACAGTCGCATTGTTTCGCTCCATTGAAGCGTTTCAGAGAAGAAAGGCAAGAATCTGAAGACGAAGAAAGACGACGGAACGAAGCGAGGAAACCTCCCTGACGATTCTAAAAAGGCGTAAGTTTCAATCTTTGTCTTCGGGAAGGATTAACCGTTCTTTCCGCAGAGATGCCGGCAACACGGTGATGCGCCCCGCAAACGAGGGTGCCGGTGGATTGACGCCTGTGAATATTCCTTTGAGCCCGGGCGGACCTGTTACAGGCGCTAATATCTGCTGGGATGCACCGACTCTCATCAACGACCTTCTGCACGCTGGAAGAATCGACAGCAGTGGAAACGATGACGTGCGCGTTGCGATGCAAGCGTTTGCGAAGAAGGCGGCGCAGATCACCGCAAGTGGAGCTCTAAACGAGTACATGACAACTCTGAAGACGTACATTCCGGAGAACACGACCAGAGCCGCTTTTGATGCCAACGCTGACAAGAATCGTTACCAAGGTAGGGGAAAACGAGAGACTTCTGAAATGAACATCGATTCAGATGTGATCTGCGCCGACCGCGAGCGCGTGAAACTCGCTGACCGGCCGAATCTCACCGACTATATTCACGCAAATCACATCACCGGGAAGCCGTTTCCAGCTAACCATGCGTTCATCTGCACCCAGGGGCCATTCTCAACTACTGTAACCGAATTCTGGAGGATGGTACGCCAAGAACAAGTCGACTCGGTCGTCATGCTTTGCGAAACGGTGGAATGCGGGAAGAACAAGTGTGCACAGTACTGGCCGCTTAATCACGGTGAAACGATGGCTGTTCCTGCAGTTGGTCAGATCGTTTGCTCTCATTTGATTTTTCATTGATAATTCAGATTTTATGATCACCAACAAGGGAATGTACACTCATGAACCGGGGCTCATTTCCACCGTACTCTGTCTGAAGGACGCTACTGGAGCGGAGCAGCGGGTGGTGCATCACCAGTGGAAGAATTGGCCTGATCGAGGAGTTCCCGAAAGAACCGACGTCACTCTGAAACTCCTTCAGTTGACGCGTCCCTCCTTCACCGATACGAAGCAGTGCACGATCGTTCATTGCTCCGCCGGAATTGGGCGCACGGGGAGCGTTGTTGCTGTGGAGCTCTGCACGCAGCGGCTGCTTTCTGGGAAGACGGTCGACGTTCTTTCTCTTGTAAAACATTTGCGAAGTGAGCGAAGACCGACCGCAACGCGCATAATTTTGAGGTTTTTTTAGCGAAGCGAATGCACTCAATTCAAACCGATCAGCAATATCTCTGTAAGTTAGCGCCGTTAACCCGATTTCAATGAATTTATGTTTGATTTGTTGCAGTCGTCTACAAGGTTCTTCTCGCTCTGATTCGCGAACATGTGAACGACCCAGAGACTCAGCAGGTGGGTGACTCACGAGTCGCATTTGCATTTCCCCCATTATTTAGGCGATTGATTCATACAACTCCGGCTACGACGCGATCGTCAAGGGTATCGCGGGACCTCAAGCTCAGACTCAAGTTGCCGCTGTACCGGATCCGATTGCAAACGCCTCATCACCGTTCAGTCCGATCGACTACGCTACAGTTCCTCCTCAGCAACCCGATCAGCATCTGAACCACCAAGTGACAAGTACGATGTGCAACAATAACTTCTTGTCATACTAGTGTTGAGATGAATTGTGGGAATCCTTCATTCCTTCGGTCGTCCAGCTTTATGAGATCATTCGCAGTCATACAGCTAGATAACCAAAGAGACGACGAATTCGCCACGAAGCGAATGAATCAGGAGGAGAATTGCAGTCAACGGGAAATAACCGAAACGCGCTGAGTCAGCAGAGCGTCGGCGGGCGGTGGAGGTGCGGAGATTGTTTGTCGGAGGGAGACGGGCGGTTTGATGGCCTAGTTAGGCAAGGAGTGCGAGTGAAGGTGGCACGATTAGGAGTCAAAAGACGGAGGGAGTGGACGGCGGACGGTCCGCGAGCTGAGTGAGTGGGGATGCTGGGGATGACGGCCGGGTGAAAGGGAAGGCGCGCGAGATGATGACCTACGCGAACCCCTTTCTGCCCTGAGGGCGAGCGGGGGCGAGATCTGGGAAGGGGGACGTCGACAAAATCGGAAGACAAAGAAGAGCGTCACATTTTCTTCTTCGAGAAAGCGAGCGAGAGCGACTGTCGTGGCGGCGCTTTGTCCGCGGAGATGACGAAGATGGTCGCGATGACGGCGGAGAGGAAAGTGATAACGCATCGAGCGAGGGGAGGGCGTGGAAGGAAAGGAAGGAAACGCTGCGGCTGCATCCATGCATTGTGAGTGCCGCGGGGGATGAAAATGAGGTGAGAACGGGGAGATAAAGGAACACGTCGATGGATTGGGAACACAGAAATTGCCCTTAATGACCATTTGTCATCGGAGAAAGTGGGTAAAGAAGAAGACGAACAATCGGAAACGGAGATTTCGCATGTTGAAGAGTTGGTTGGTCGGCGTGAAAGGGCGAAGGAGATGTGATAAGGAGACGAAAAAAGCGGAAAGCGCACGCTGGGAGAGCGGCGGAGTGTAGCTCACCGACAGCCTCTTCTGATAGGAGGCCGATGGGACGACGACGACGACAAAGGTCTTTGTTGGTCCCAAGTGGTACGAGCTCGGGTCAAAGGTGAACAAGAGTCGCATTGTATGCTGAGAATCGAGTGATTCAGCTTCTTCGCAAGAAGACCAGTCTGCGCGGAACTAGGGAGAAACAACCCAGTCGCATTGGAGATTTTCTTGGTCAGGAAGGCATTTCTTCAATGGAAAAATGATCGTTTGGTCTGTGGTCGCAAGAGCGATAAGCGAGGAATGCGAAAGGACCGAGGGCTCAGGTGGGTGGTTAATCGGTCAAACAACTCGTTTGATTCTGCACACTGATTGTAGAATCGTCAAACGATCACTTCAATTTACTTAGCCGCCAAAACGCGAATCAAGATTCTGCTTTCGTTGTAAGGCAATGCGAACGGCGCGCGCAACAGAGATCTTTTCCGTGGGGAGTCGACAGAGGAACCACGTTGTGAAGGTGCTGAGACGTCGGTCGCGGGCGGCAGTGCCGGTCTACCCACTGCAAAAGACTGCAATAATCCTCACCGCAGATCTGAAATTACTCCATCTGTCGGTATTTCTCTCTGAATCGAATGCGATTCTCACGAAAACGTTCATCGAAACACGTCGCCCAGAAAGAGCGCATTCCGCCACCAGAATCAACTGAAAAATCGACTGCGATGACGAGTTCCACTCGCGACTGCTGCAATTTGTACGAATAGTGGACTCGCGCAGCTGCCGCGGAAGGCGATCGAGCTTCTCCTCGAATCCGTCGCACATGGAAGAGGAGCTGTGCAATCGCAAGCCTTGCGTGATCAACAGCGCTTCTGCGACGGCCTCGTCGTGCCACTGACAAGCGCAATGAGCCGCAATGTACATAAATTCATTCGGACGGGAAAATGAAAACAAAGTGAAATCATCGTTTGCCGTAGGCGGAGAGACACGCGGAGGGATAGTATGGACTGTACATGAAGGGAGTGCAGCAGAAGGGCTGCAACTGGTAGAAGGGCGAGTAGCACGGCTGCAGGTTACAGTACTCGTGTTCGATGCGGCCGTCGATACCGTAGCGACTGCGCGTTCCGCAGCCTCCGCATTGCTGCGAGCATCGGCTCCATTGCGATGGAGCGGCAGCCTCGGTGGGTGGCGGGAAGGTCAATTCTTCTTCGCCGGACACAGCTAAACACAGGGATTACTGTAGCTGAGCGGCTATTTGGCATGTGCGCCTACCGGCTGTGTAGCGCAAAGCGAATTTGTAGCTTGGCGACGCCGACTTGTAGATGATATAGACGTTGGCGCTTAGTTTGGAAGCGGGGATTAGAGTGGCTTGGCTACGGTATCCACAGAAGCGGGGTCCAGTCGTCGCGAGGTCGCCGTCGTGTTTGATTTCGACGAAACTCTCCTGACAAGTTCCTCTTGTGTCGCTGCTGATCTCCAAGAAATCGACTGAAATTGTGATGTTCGCTGCTGGCTGTGCAGCCTGGAACAAATTAGTTTTAGTGATCTGACGCTTTCAGAACAACCAACCGAAATACGCCAATAGCACGTGCCTTCGCCCTGCATCGAGAGGGTACTACTGTAGCCGCTGCCAGCGACCCTCTCTGATGCTCCGCACTTACGAACGGACTCAGCGACCGTGTCACAGAGGACACCGCCAAGACCTTCAGGACAGCGGCACTTGGAGCAGTCTTTGGGGTCGGTGTAGCCGCCGTTCTGACATTCAAGTTGCTCAGAGCAGACGTCTGCGCAGTAGATCGCGTTAATCTCCTTGACGTCGAGGAACGAAGGCCGCACGCGCTGTCCCGGGGTGTTGAAATAGAGGTTGTCGAGAGGCACCAGACTGTCGCGGCCCGGGATCGTGGAGAAGCCCTGAAGAAGAGATTTCACCGTTTAGAATCAGCGATTTGTGGATTACGAAGCGATTGTAGTGCATGACCGATCCGAAGTCATAACCGAAACCCAGAGTGCTCGCCTTGTCGCTGGCCGGGGGGATGTCGTAGTTGGACTTCGTTCCATTTACCAGAATGCTCGTGTCGATGCGGACGTAGTCGTCCCTGTCAGGCCGCGTTTGCGTGTGCATCAAGCCGAGCGAGTGACCGATCTCGTGTGCAGCGATGCCCACCAGCGCACAGCCGTCACCCAGATTGATTTCTTGCGAGGCTTTATTCGCGTAAAATCCCAAATGCGCGTTGCATCTGAATTCGCTGCGTGAAGTGCCATCGCCGATCCCTCGACTCACCCGTCACCGCCGTTCCTCACTGTGATGCGGCCGCTTCCCGTCTCCTTGAACGAAACGCACGTTTCGTTCTCCCAGATCGCAAAAGCCTCCCGGATCAACGCTGGGCCGCCTAGATCACGGTTAGCGCGGCATTCCAGAGAACTGCTCACGTACCTGCTGGTGGGTCGTACCAGTCGATGGACCAAGTGATAGGAAAGTCCGTCCAGCGGTTGATTCCGATGCTGAAGAGGCGTGCGGGAGTCGGTCTTCCCTCCTTCTCAGCGAGCTGAACCTCGTAGTCTCTGAAAAGGCAATTAGCAGAGTCCTGAGTACTTCCTTACTCGACTAATCCATCGAGTTGCCGTTCGCTGAGGATCACGTCACCCTGGTAAAGGAAGGGATTGTATTCCGGTCCGGTTTCGTTGGATTTCCACTCGATTTCCTCGAATTTGACGCGCGAAGTCTGAAAACAATGATTAGCGGGTGTCCCCGGGCACAACGTGCGCACCGCGTTCAAGTCGAGAAGCCTCTGACTGATCTCCATGATCCGATTCATCGAGGAGACGTACTTCTCCACTGGGATTCCGTGGAAGTGACGCTCGCCATTGGAAAAGAGCTCGTGGAAGCGGATCTGAACGGAAGAAGATAATGTGGATCGCAGCGGGAGGAACTTACGGCGCTGGCGAAGAGAAGAAGACTCGAGAAGACTGCAAGTGGAAGCATGGCGGCTGAATTGACTTCGCAGACATCTGGGCGCGCTTTTATAAGAAAAATCTTATCAGCGAAGTCTCGGGAGGAGAGAAAGAACGTCTGGATGGAATCACTACACGGAAAGACTCGCGACTCTGCAAACAATACGGAAATGAAGCGATTGTGCACGCAGCAACACGCAAATGGAGTCTCTGCCTTTTTTGGACCTTTTTTCGGTCTTTCTCGCCTAATATTCATATTTCAAGTTGTCAAATCCAATGACTTCAAAAGTTCTCGGAACGTCGCAGACCAGACAGTCGACCACGTGCTCCTTATCGCAAAATCTAAAATTCAAAAATGTCTCCAGCGCAACTCGTGATTACTTTGTACGACAGATGGAGTGTAGCGAGTACTGTAATCGTGGATGATCGTAGTGTGCCGACCCAGACGTGGCGAAGGTCGTCTTGGCGATGAAGAAGATCTTCTCTCGCGTCTCCTTCCAGACGTCACGTGATAAGAACTTCTTTAAAAGAGACTGAAAGCGAGTGTTGGGAGCATTCAACCTGCAATGTATCGACTTTTACTCTTCTTGAGCCTCCCGCTCGTTTCCAATGCTGTAAGACGACCAACTACCGTAGACGACCGTAACTCATAGCATTTAGGTGCGCTTCCATGAGTTGATATCCGATGGCGAAACTCACTTCTACGGCGTTCCGGTCGTGAAGTACGTCACTTCGATGAATCGCCTCTTGGAGATCAACCACAAACTGCAGGACTCGGATACCGTAACCCAATAGCAACATATCGAGCCGTGCAAATGACTTTTCAGCCGTTCGTTCACTTCAAAGACATCGACTGGGACCGCAATGCGACGCGTCCCGAACAGAATCCGTTCCTCTTCGAAGGAGATCTGCACCTCACGGAAAGCCAACTTGATTACCTCGTTGAGTGAGTTGAGCCCCGCGAGTCCTCGCAAATGTGCATTTAGAAGCGCTGAAATACGGCTGGCGACGAAAGAAGGTCGCCCGCTCCCCGAGCGACTCCTCAGCACCGGCGTCACGAGGAGCTTCTGGAAGAAGATGCCGATTCCGTGGTTTGTTGACAGGAAATCGCCCCCGGACGGTATCGTTTAGCGCGGAGCACTGCGTATACAGTAGTCCATGTGCTTAGGTGGTGCCCCAGTAATTCGCAGAGCGACAGCGCAATGGGAGGAAGTCACCTGTCTTACGTTCAACGAGACAGACGGACCAACCGACGACGAGTACATTCGATTCACGGACGAGGGCGAGTGAGTGCTGTTCTCGCGACTACCGTACTCTTACAGTCAGTTTGCAGCTGCTCTTCGTACGTGGGAGCCACAAACCCCGACAGCGTGATCAGCTTGGGTCCGACCTGCGCGTACGTCGCTGCGCACGAGATCGGCCACACGCTCGGCCTGATCCACACGCAATCGCGTCCCGACTGGAAGCAACACGTCGTCATCTACAGAGATCGCATCTGGGCCGAATTTCTCCCCGATTTCGATCCCTGGTGGCCCGCGGCGAAGCCGACCACTCGGGGTCTCCCCTACGATCTCGGCTCCATCATGCACTACCCAATGAATGTGGGTCGACGAGTCACTTTCAGACCAAAACGGGTTCGTTGCAGGCTTTTCCCAAACCAGGGCTCCCCGCCAACACCGTCACCCTGCGACCTCTCGACGGGAACTTCAATCACACGCTTGGTCAACGCTTAGAAATCAGTTTCCTGGACGCGAAAGAGATCAACATGATTTACTGCAGCAGTAAGCGCCGTTTTGCACCCAAATCCACCTTCCTCTCACAGAAATTTGCCCCGCGGAGCTCCCGTGCGTGAACGGCGGCTACACAGACCCGAAGGATTGCTCGCGGTGCCGGTGCGCTGACGGATTTGGCGGAACTCTCTGCGATGAACTCGCTGCGGATACGGTGGCCACGTGTGGAGAGACGGAGTTGAACGCGACCGTCGACTACCAAACGCTCAGCGTTGCCGGCTGGGGCAACTGCAATTACAGGATTACGGTAGGTTGACTTTGAAGACCAAACACAGTTCTTCCAGGCTCCTGAAGGGAAAACCGTGAAGATCGTGGTCGACTGGACGAAGTTCAACGGAGGAAGACAATCCTCCTGCGAGGGGCAATTCGTGGAGGTGAAGTTCACACAGGAGAAACAGAGCGCCGGTGCACGGTGAGTCAACGTGTGTGGTCGATCGCCCTCTATCTGCATTCAGGTTTTGCGATTTCTACCGTAGACCAGCGAGAGAGATCAAGTCGGAGCACCTGGTGACGGAGGTGCTCGTCTTGTTCAGGTCGCAAATGAGAAATTACGGATTTTCACTACGATACAAATACGGTAATCCGGTGTTTCTCGAAAGTGGACTGAAATGAGGTTCAGAAGACGATTGGACCACTCCGGCTCCTACAACGACAACAACAACCACAACTACGACTACGACGACTACCACAACCCCAATCCCAACGACTACGGTAGCGAGGTCAACGGTAGAGTGGGGGCCGTGGAGCTTCTGTTCGCAGCCGTGCGGAGGATGCGGAGTGCGATGGAGACGGAGTTTGCGGGACGCCCGCACCGTCCAGCAGGAGTACTGTAATCTCACGCCGTGCGTCAATCCGTTCTACTACTACACGCCCTACTGCTGCCAACCCTTCTTCTACTCTCCCTACTACAGTAACCGCTGTGTTCGATAAACGCGTTTCTCTTCCAACAAAGTGTTTTCACGTCATCTCGCGCGCTGAATTCGATCGGCAACGAATGAACAATCGAACTCTCAGGGGCTGATTGCAGCCGCAATTGAAGACGACTCGTGCAACACGTGGGTGTAATCGGTAAAATGGCGCACAAATACAAAAACAAAACAAGCGGTAGATCTCGGCGTAGCTCAGTCCCAGGCGATTTGAGCACTCGACGGTTCTACACGTAGCCCCAACGAGATGCGTAGACGTCTCGCAACGAATCAAACTTCAAGATAACAGCGAGATCACTTTCTGATCTGTTTGTCAACTCCCTACGTAGGAGCGCATAGGAACGCACGTGGCCGCGTTGGAAATAAACGACGCGACGGCAGCCGCTCCGCAACAACTTGAACATCGTTCGACGTGACTACTTCAGATCGAGCGTCCCGGGTCACCAAGTTCTGTCGCGTGCCGCACGGATTGCAGAAAAGCGATTTGAACTCGCCGATCCGCTTCTCGTCAGCTTGAAGCAGCAGCTGGCGATAAGAGAGACGATGTCCCGTGGGCCGCCATTCACGTGATCGTTTGCCGTCGTCTGGACTCTCGAACGCCGCTTCTGCGATAAGAAATCTTACAAAAGAGCGGACGAGTTTCTCGGAATCGTCAAAATGCTGCGACTTTTGCTCCTCCTCGGCTGCTCTCTCTTCGCTGCGGCGGTAAGTGATCCTCACAAGTACGGTATCTTCAGGATTAGTCTAGATCCGCTTCCACGAGTTGATCCCCGATGGCGAAACGCATTTCCAAGGAATCCCGGTGGAGAAATACGTCGAGAGAATGGACCGCATCATGGAACTCAACCACAAACTCATGAATCTCACTACGGTATGCGTGATTCAGGGCATTTTGCAGCAGCATTGCGCGCTCTTTAGCCAATTCCCTCCTTCGAGAGCATCGAGTGGGACCAGAACGCGGCTCCCGACCAGAATCCCTTCCTCTACCAGGGCGACATTACGCTCACTGAACAGCAACTTGACGCTCTTGTCCGGTGAGTCTGAATCGCGAGGTGTACGGTATTTGGAGTCACTTGCAGAGATTTCGAAATAGCGCTGGCTGAGAAGGAGGGTCGTCCCGCGCCCGAACGCCTCTTCAGCGCGAACAACTTCTTCTGGAAGAGTTTCCCGATCCGCTGGAACATCGACTACCGATCGCCGCCCGGCGGAGGGATCGAAGGCGTGCGGAAGGCGATCGCCATGTGGGAACAGGCGACCTGCGTCACCTTCCAGCAGCACCAGAATCCCCAGATGATCTTCGTGAACAACGGAAGAGTGTAGGACACCGGCGGTGGTTCGCTGTCGCCTCATCTTTGCGTTTCAGATGCAGTTCTCCGGTGAACCACATGCAGGCCGTCAACTACGTCTACCTAGGCCCAGGATGCGGAACTCCTGGAGTAATCGCTCACGAGATCGGCCACTCTCTGGGCCTCTTTCACACGCAATCGCGTCCCGACGCGAAGAACAACGTCCACATCTACAAGCAAAGAATCATTACGTCGGCGGAGTTCAACTTCAATCAGCCCGATTGGTTTTATCACGCCACAGACCGCGGTCTCCCGTACGACTTTGGATCGCTGATGAGCTACGGCCACAACGCCTTCGCGAGAGATGGCCACTCGACCACCATCGACCCCATCGACAAGAACTTCTTGCAGAGCATGGGGCAACGCGCCGGCCCCGCCTTCTCCGACGCCAAAGAAGTCAACATGGTGTACTGTAGCAGTGAGTTCACACCGATCCTTGGCTTCATGCACGCCGCTCCTTCTTAGATATCTGTCCTCAGACGCTCCCCTGCGCGCACGGCGGCTACACAGACCCCAAGGATTGCTCCAAGTGCCGCTGTCCCGATGGATTGAGCGGAAAGTTGTGTGATACGTTGGCGTCCAGCGCAGCGCAGTGCGGAGAAACGGACTTCGAGGCGACCGCCGAGTATCAAACTTTGAAAGGAAATGGCGTCGGCCGATGCAACTACAGGATTACGGTAGTTCTCGTGCTCTGACATGAAATAAACGTGTTTCCAGGCTCCCGAAGGAACGAAAGTGGCGATTCTGGTGGATTACGCGTCGTTCGGCGGCGGAAATTACGAAGATTCTGGGTGCAGTTTCAATTTCCTAGAAGTGAAGTACTCTCCTTCCTTGGAGGTCGCAGGCGCCAGGTTCGCGTCGTTCGCATCACACGATCACCGCCATCTTTAGGTTCTGTCCGACCGCGTGGAACAGCCGCCGCCAGAGGGTCGTCAGGGCCGAACAGTCGCGGAAGGACGTTTTCGTCATCTTCCAATCCTACAACTCTCAATACGGATTCTCGCTACGATTCAGACACGGTAGGACGAGAAAACGCTTTCTTGACGTCTACACCTGCATTTCAGAGCCCCGCGATAGGCCGGTTTTCCCCACAAATGCTCCTACGGCGCCTCCTACGGCGCCCCCAACGGCGTCCCCTACGGCGCCCCGGTAGGAACCAGCGGGGCTCCCGTGGAAGCACCGGAGTCCACCGTCAGCCCTCGGACTCTCGCTCCCTCAACCGAAGCGCCATCTGGAGCTGATGAGTGGGGACCGTGGAGTCGGTGCTCCTTCGCTTGTGGAGGATGCGGAAAACGAACGCGTTCAAAGATCGGGAACCCCGGGGAAGTTGAGCAGGATTACTGTAATCTCTCCCCTTGTCGCGGTCACTTCAACTCGAAACTCTACTGCTGTCGGCCCTTCGTCTACGTCGACGTCGTCCAGAAGTGCGTCAGATACGAGAACGTTTAACGCAGCTTCTCTCTTTGTGTCAAAGTTCCTCGCAAGTAAATATTGAATGTAAATAAAGATTTCAATCAACGCGCTTGTTGGCCTTTCCGGTTGCCGGAGATCCGGAATGCTCTCTGTGGGGCTGCTTCGCGAGCAAACAGCGCTAAACATCAATTCAATGAGGATTTCGCATTTCACCTCGCTCTGCACCACATCTCTCGCAGTCATTCTGGAAATCCGCGCGTAGATTGCGCCGTTTATTGCTCGCGATGCGAACTATTTGGTCTCACCGCGACAAATCAATTTCGAAGATTTCGGTTTCATTCATAGAATTCTTCTCTCGTTGCACTCTTCACGAACTCTCCGCTTCTCTCGTTCGATTCCCTCCTTATCAAGAGATCATTCGATTTCAGCGCCTTCAAAGTGCAAAGCAACGCGGGGATTTCGCACGATCTTTGCTCGCGGCTTATCGGTTGCGACAAGAATCGACCCAGAGAGGATCAACCGAACAACGAGAGTGGAGGTCAGAAGCGCCGCGATGCTTCGACCGATCGTGATTGCGAGTTGTCTTCTTCTTCTTCTTCTGGGAACCGTGAGCGGCGCTTTCTGTTCTCGTTTGAATTCTCCTTTAGATCCGCTGCGATGAACGCGTTCTCAGCGACAAATACGTCCGTTCGATGAATCGAATCATCGAAATCACCCACAAACTGATGAATGTGAATACGGTAAGTCTGAACCGAAATACTGTAGATCATTGTACTTGCTTCCAGACCTCTGTGTCTCGGCGGTTCGACCCAGCGACCGCTGTATGGAACTCGGAAGAATTCCCCGAGGAGAATCCTGCGCTCTACCAAGGCGACATCTCCCTGACCGAGGGACAACTCGACGCGCTCGTTGAGTAAGTTGCCATTGACAACGTGCTGTTTGCACTATCGTAATCGCAGAGATTTTGAAATCCAACTGGCGGCGAAGGAAGGACGGTCCGTTCCAGAACGTCTCTTCAGTGTTGGAGTCGGATTGTGGGAGGAATTCCCGATTTCGTGGTCCATAGATGACAAGCGCCCTCCGCATGGTACGCAGAGTTAAGGATTGTCGGATTCCAGGAAGCCGTTGTTTTAGGCGGTGCTGATGCGATCCGAAAGGGAATCGCGCTGTGGGAGGAGGCGACGTGCGTCACCTTCAAGGAAGGCGGCAATCAGACGAACGGACACATCAGATTCTTCTCCGGCACTGGGTGCGTTTGTGAATCCCAGAACTCATCTAGTCGGGCGATTCAGGTGCAATTCTCCCTACGGCAAGCAGGATATGAACAACGTCTCTATCGGCCTGGGATGCCAGAAGCCGGCGATCATCGCACACGAAGTGGGTCACTCACTCGGAATGTTTCACACGCAGACGCGTCCGGACGTGGAGCGATACGTGGAGATCTTCTGGTCGCACATCCAGGCAGGCAAGGAGCACAACTTCAAGCCCCCTGAGGCCGAGTACCAAGCCACGACGAGAGAAATTCCCTACGACTATGGATCGCTGATGCACTACGGGAGAAGAGTGAGTCGTCGCTGGATGCGTGGATTGAAACGTTCCTCTCTCAGACCTTCTCGATCCGCGCCGGTCTCCCCACGATGCTCCCTTATGACCAGAACTACAATCAGACGATGGGGCAACGGTCGGCGATTGCGTTCACCGACGCTAAGGAGATCAACGCGATGTACTGTGGACGTGAGGATTGACTCTCGATCACGCAGATGAATGATTTGCATTCAGAGATCTGCGTCAGCAAGCTCCCCTGCGCGCACGGCGGCTACACCGACCCCAAGGATTGCTCCAAGTGCCGCTGTCCCGATGGATTGGGCGGAAAGTTGTGTGATACGGTAGCCGCGAGTCCCGCGCATTGCGGCGGCGGAGATCTGAAAGCGACCGAGAATTTCCAAACGCTTTCCAAGAAAGGCGCCTCTCGATGCGTCTTCAGGATTACGGTACAAACGTTGCTGCCGTAGAAGGCTTATCGAAGACCCTTTTAGGCTCCAGCAGGGAAGAAGATTACCGTAATCGTCGATGAAGCCGCATTCGATGGCGGAAACAACCAACAAGCCTGCAGCGGCAGTTTTGTCGAACTGAAGTACAGTTCTGATCTGCAGATTGCTGGCGCGAGGTACGGTAGATGTGATTAGGCTAATCCACAAAATGAGTTCAGATTCTGTCCGAGAACCGCCATCGGGTCGCGCGAAGTCAATTCTGTCAATCCCGTCTTTGTGGTCTTCCAATCCGAAAGAAGCGAATACGGATTTTCGCTCCGTTACAAGTTCAGGGATGTCTAAGTGTGAGAATCGTGTTAGGAGCCAGTAAATGAGGTTCTTTGAAGAATCACCTTCAGAATTCCACGAAATGCGACAACATAAATGAAGAGTCATGTGGGCGCAGATTGCGGAAGGCTGGCACAGAGGTGAGGTCTCCAGCTGCCAGTTGGTCGCCCTCACTCCTCTCTCCTCAACGCGCAATAACTCGCGCCTCGTAACTTCGCTCATCGTCGCGCCCTTCATTAACGACACCCATCGATCAAATCCGTCGATTGCGCGGGTGGATCTGCTGTTCCTCGCTTTGTTCCTCTGTCGCCGAACCATTCGTGTCAACAGCATCTGCATCGTCTTTCGCGCTGCGCGCATTGCGCAACGCATCGGCGCAGATAGCTGCGGTGAGAAGGGTGCTGGCGCTCTACACCGCTCAGATTACGGTAGTGTCACAGGCGACCGACTGGCGTCGTTGCGGCTGGTGTTGGCCACGCCCCAATCAGCTCTTGGTTGTCGGTGGCGGGGAAGAGATCACGCAAAAACCGGTCGTGAAAATCGCAAATGCGACCTTGAGTTGTCGAACAGATTAGGATTGCGCAAGAGGGAGAAGCGCGTTACGCAAACCAAATAGCTGCAGTTAACGCATGTGCGGTCAGCGAGGAGACGCTAGCTAGCAGAGCAAAACAGGGAAAGCACGGGATTTTGATTCCAACGTCGATTTGAGGGTTCCCGTTGTTGTCTGTGGAAATGCGGCATCTCGTTCTACCGTTCTAAGACTTGCAGGTCAGGAGAGATGCTTGCAGAGGATCACAGTTTGTGAGAAAGCACCCTTGACATCCATTCTGCGATCGGAGGAAGTGCGAATCGCACTCGTTGGCTCAATCAAGGAGGTTCGCTTCGCAGACGATCGCGCGGACCCGACTTCTCTGTCCAGCGAGTCCCGAGTTCCCCAGACTCTCGACCACACGCATCTGTTCGTGTGTCGCGCACCGTAACAGCCGCCCGATGGGTCAAGCTGTGTGCCGACGGTGTCGTCATCGGCTCCCGCGCGGGTAAACAACGAAGCGACCTGTGGAGTCCAGCAGAGGGACATCTCCAAGTGCGATAAGACACCAAGAGAGCACTGGAATGGTCGAGAGCGGAGGCGGGAGACGCCGCGCGAGAGGTTAGGTAATGGTCAGCTCTCGCTCGATGGCCAGAGATCGCAAAAAGTGCGCTAAGCGTAAACAACTCTCGAAGAGGTTGCGCGGCGAGTTGAAAGCGCGCGAGATGATCGACCGCGTTGCGATTTGAATGAACAGAGAGAGGATGAGAGCCAGAAGGGGTTTAGCCACGCTGCTGAGCTACCGTACACCCCACGATTAAGTCAGTTGAAGAAGTTTGTTTAGTGCGTTCAGATTGCAGTGCAAAACGCGTGAAACTGAGCGAGTTGCTGCTCGCAGCGACCGTTTGCAGAGCAGAATGACCTGAAAAATGTGCGAAAAAGGAGAAGAAGTGACCGTATCTCTTTCTTCTTCTTCAAATCCTCCAGAATTTGTTTCATTTCAGCTGTTTTCAATCGTCAAAGCTACCGTAACCTCCTTGACTTGTTGCCGATCAGCTGCTCTCCGAATTTGAATTTGCGGGATTTCACATGCGAATCTCGCCACATCTGTCAGTGCGGAGCACCGGAATTCGACAATTTCGGCACGACCACCAACGACGACAGATGGATCGTATGCAAATTCGGGCAATTAATTCATCCGCCCTCTGGGATAGCGAATCTCTCCTCCGTCCAGCTATCTGCGGACCGATTGCGCGGGCCCGCGGCCTCCGCTTAGTCCTGCGCCCTCTTCTCAATTAGCATATGGCCACCCAGCGCTCGTCGGTGGACGACCGCCGCGATCGATCCCATTTTTTGTGGGCGGCGAAACAGTTCCACATCCCTTCTGTCCTTCTCCTGATCCCCGCGTGGGCCAGCAGCGCATAACGGTCAGTCGACGTCGGCGATCGTCGTTTTCTTCCTCCAAACCCTCTCCCCTCATCTCCTCGACGACCACACACGTTGCGCAATGGAGAAGTCGACAGCGCAGTGGATTCTGAGTCACGGGGCGACCGCGGTGGCGCCCTTCGGCATCTACGAGTCGAAGCCCTCGCCCAAGCGCCTCAAGGAAGCTTCTCCCGACACTCTGCTGTCTTCCAGTCCCTCGCCCGCCACTTCGACGACGCACTCCGACGACGACACGCATTCGCGAGGCTCTCCGAGTTCCCTCAAGGAGGTTCGTTTCTCTCCACGCGCCTCTGGGCGTCCGCGTGAGCGAGTTGACTGAAAGATGCTTTTCAGAATGTGGAAGAAGTCAAGATGGAGACCGACGACCAGCTGGCTGGAACGTCCGTCCCCGTCACAAAACCCCTCAAAGTCGAAATCGACGACTCTTCCGACAGAATCCTGGCGGCGAAAATCCACCAAAATGCAAAGTTCCACTCGTAAGTGCTCTCAAACCCGCTTTTCAAACAGTTTCACCTCATTCCTTTAGATTCGCGGAGTTCCAAAGCGCTCTGGAAGCGTGGAAACGAGTCGGCTTCCACAACTTTCGAATCGCGAGCAGCGAGAAGATGAAGTCGGCCGACAAGGCGCTCATGGACCGCGTTTACTACCGCTACGTCGTCTACCACTGCGCTCACTACGGCCCTCCACGAATGAGAGGTCAGTCGGCTGCTTGGGAGGGAAACTCGCGCGCTGCTGCCACACATCTGCTCGCGACCGACGCATTTGTCGCTCGCGCGCGCGCGACAGCTGCTAATAGCGGTCAGCGTGGTAGGCGCGCTCCTTGACCCGCAGGGGACGCCGAAAACGCGTCGAAAAACGCTTCGCGCGACGGAGAACAACAGATGTCTGACGGAGAGACGTGAGACTCGCATCTGTCGAGAGGAGTCGTTTGTGGGTGGTCGAAGCAGCTGTTTGCACGCGATTTTCGACCTTTATTGGCCGTGACATCGCGGCAATTCCGAATTTCAGTGTACGGTAGGCTGAAATTCTCGATTTTTGGCGTTTTTCTCGGAGTGATCAATCTCAATCGCCGCCAGACCAAACATCGGGCAGCTGTTTACGTGCTTGAACCTCTCCTCCGATGGCGGCGGGTCGGATCCGTGACCTATCTGGCCACTAAACTTTGTTTTTCACTTTGGCCGAGCGCGCGGGTGGGTCAACCGATTGCGCAATCGGTGGCAGTGCGCACCGCGTAAACAACAGCCAGACTCGCATTACCGTAATCTTTCAGGCGACGGCCATCGACCCAACCAGAACTATCTGCCATGCGGCTGCAGGGCGATGATGCGACTGAACTACTCGCACGAAGAGGACGTCCTCCGGCTCACTTCGCTCACCGAGACGCACGCGAACCACGAAGTCTCGTTCGAGACCTTCAACAAGCTGAACGGAAAGACGCGCCGCAGTCACGCGCACGGGGAGTTTAGCCTCTCGCCCCTCGTCACACCGAAGCAGAAGACGCCGGCTTCGTCGCCCTCCTCTATGTCGCCCCCCGCGACCGCGGTACCGCTCCACATCCCCGTGGTCACCTCGACAGCACAGTGGAGTCCCCCGATGCTCGGGAATTCCTCGTTCGCCTCGCTGCTCGCCCTCCAACAGCAGCAGATGATCCAGAGACAGCAGCAGGCTGCCCTGGACATGCTCGCTCTGCAAAGATCCAACCACCCGACCACCACGCAGACGCAGCTTCTTCCCCTGATTCAGGTTCGATCGCCCCCGGCGCCACCCACAAACTCCTTCGTTTCAGAACTTCCTCGGTCTCTCTTCGCCCAGTCAACGATCACCTCCGCTCGCCTGCCTCCCGCCAGGGCAGACGGAGCGACCGAAACCAGAGTCAGCGAAGATACCAGAATTCGCGCCGATGGACCTCTCGCTGAGAATGCAGCACCCGATCGCCCAGAATCCGACGCAGAGCATGGACGCGACGGAGACGCTCAACCAGATCCTCCTGGCGAACGAGAGGTCGTCGCTTCTGAACCACGCGGTCTCGAAGCTCAGTGACGCCATCAACCGCACATCGACGTTGGAAAGCGTGCGCGCGAAAATCGGGCAGCTAAACACGCTGCTGAGCATGTGGGAGATGTGAGGGAGAGAGGAGTCCGATGACGCTTTAATCGTGCCTGAAAATACGTGTGAAACAAACATTCTCGATACTGTGTATGTAAGTAAGTATATGTGCTCATCCGATGTCTGTACAGAGCAGCTGTAGAGTGTAGACTGATAAATACCGTAATCCGCTGTTTCTCTAAAAATTAGGACAATCTGAGTGAAGAGTGAAGCGAAAACAGAAATTTATTAAATCCGCGAACAACGAAATTCTTCGTCTTTTTCTTCTTCTTGTCTTCGCATCCACAAAATCATAAATGCAAATGCTGCCTGAAAGAAATCTCGTGAGTTGAGCGACGATTTCTCGTTTTCAGGAACGCGTGGCGCGTCTACTTCAAAAGCGAAATGGTAAGAGAACGGCGGGAAGAAGAAAGAAGCGCGCCGGTCGTAGATGGCGCTGCGAGGCTCTTTCAAAGACTTTCCCCCTCTTTGTTTTCAACTTCTTCTCCTGTTGATCGGCTGCGCTGATCGTCGCTGCCGTTTACGCTGACTTAGGCGGCACGGGTGTGCACGACCGTCCATCCAAAATCACAAAAAAAAACGTCGTGATTCGCCAACTCTTGCATTCCTGCAGACCGCGGCAGAAGACGCGCGCTGTCATCCCTCTTTCCTTCGTTCCTCCTAAATTCCTCTTTCGGAATTCTGATGCCGCCGCGTGTTGCCGACCTCCGCGGAACTCGCCAACCAGAGGTGCTGCGCCGGACTCTGCCCGTTCAAATCATTCTCAGAGGCCGAGCCCCAGCGACGGGACTTATCGCGCACGCCATGCACTGCGAAGTGCACAACTGCGGTGAACTCGCCTGCGAACGCACTCGCTCGCTCCTCGAACATATCGCCGGCTGCCACCGGGCCGATCACACGCGCTGCCACACGTGTTTCATCTATTTTGTGTACGCCTTTATGCACGCACAGGCGTGCTCGTCCCAGGACTGCGCGGTTCCCTGGTGCTGCGGCATCCGTGCCGGCGAATTCTGAGGTTAGTCCTTGCCTTCCTGTCACGCAAATGAATTCATTTCAGCCGAAGGAGCGCTGCGAAGATGTCTTTATGCGTTTGCCTACTTGATTTTTGTGTTCACATTGAAGGAATAAACTATTAAAGTAGTCGCAACCGTCAATCTCGGGAAGGGAGGAACGCGCATATGAGGAGCGCATTCTTCGTTTCAGTTCTGTTTTTCAAAGGTCAGTTTAAGTGCATCATTCGTGATCTTGAAAAACGTTTTCGTGAACTTTCGCGCCTCTTTCGGGTTCGCCCTTTGCTGCAGTTGTGACAAGATGAGTTTATCGAATGCAGAATGAACGGCGAGAAATGGAACGAAGAGGTCTGCATCAATCGCTTGCATTGCAGTCTTGAAAGATTTCCGGCAGCAGATCGTCACTCCGAAATTCATAAAACTCAGAATTGAACAGATTCTTGTCCTTGCGTACCGTAGCTGTATTGAAGCAAAAATCCGTATTCGTCATTCTGCGATCGATAAAGAACAAACGCAGCGTTGACATCGCGCTCGGTGATCATCGTCCGCGGTGTGTCGATGGATTTAGCGCAGAATCTGAACAATCGCGTTGAGGATTTGCCTGCTCCACCGCACGAACCTCGCGCCAACTGGAGCCAAATCTCCCGAGTACTTCACCTCGACGTAGTCTGCGTTGCAACCGAGTTGATTGTTGATTCCGGTGAACGCGACTCGACTCAGCACGACTTCAATCTTCTTCCCTTTTGGAGCCTAAACAGATGCAAAGCAGATCATCAACTATTGTAAACTACCGTAATCCTGTAGTTGCATGTCGCTTTTCCATTGACTTCCAATGTTTGCAATTCACCGGTTGCGTTGAGTTTCGTTTCTCCGCACTGCGCTGCGCTGGGCGCGACCTCATCACACAACTTTCCGCCCAATCCATCGGGACAGCGGCACTTGGAGCAATCCTTCGGGTCGGTGTAGCCGCCGTTCGCGCAGGGGAGCTTCTCAAGACAATTTTCTGAACGAATCACTCAAAGAAGGCCCGGAAAGAGGCGCTTACTGTCGCAGTACATCGCGTTGATCTCCTTCGCGTCGGTGAACGCGACTCCCGACCGCTGACCCAGAGTTTCTTCGTAGTTTGCGTCAATAGGGACAATGGTGACGACATTCTTATCAATCGCAAAAGTCTGAAATCGACGTTTTAGATTGTTATATACGCATTGAATTTCGAAACCCACATTTCGACCGTAGTGCATCAGCGAGCCCACGTCATAGGGAATTCCCATCGTCGTCGGTTTCCACGCGGCGGGCGGCGGTTGAAAGTTGTACGCGAGACCCTTTTTGATGTTCTCCCACAACACACGTACGGTGTCGTTCGCGTCGGGACGCGACTGCGTGTGAAAGAGACCGAGCGAGTGGCCGATTTCGTGCGCTACAATCGCGGGGAGACCGCAGCCGCGGGCGATGGAGACTTTGTTGAATCCGGCGTTGGCGATCGGCGAAAAGCATCTGAAGAGGTGGTCGCAGGCAGAACGCGGAAGAGTCGAATTACCCCAGAGTGGCGTTCGCGTAGAAGCGCAGGTGCCCGTTTGTGGTGTCGTCGCTCTGCTTGAAGGTCAAACACGTCGACTCTTCCCATTGACCGATTCCCCTTTTCACAACGGCGATTCCGCCTGAAACGTGGAATTTCACGAGTGAGCGATGTGGATTAGAGGTGAGCAGCAACCTTCTGGTGGGTTGACGTCATCGATGGACCATTTGATGGGAAAGAGCGTCCACAAGTTGATTCCGATGCTGTACAGCCGTGCAGGCGCGGGTCGACCTTCTTTGACAGCCAGCCGGCTTTCGAATTCCCTGAAAACGGATGCTAACGGCTGGCAAACTCGAGCCTAAATACTCGAGAAGATGATTGCGTTGCTCCTTCGAGAGCGCGATGTCCCCTTGGAAGAGGAAGACGTTCTCTTCCTCGTCGTCCATTTCTTCGAAACTCGGATCGGAAGCCTGAAAAGCGTATTTAAAAATAGTGTAGAGGCAACTGATCCTGCCTACCGGATCCAACTCGAACAGTTTGAACGTCAATTCATTTAAACGATTTTGCGAATACGCGCGCAGCGAAGCTCCGCGAACGCGACCTTCGCCGCTGCGAATCACTTCGTGGACGCGGATCTGAAATTCTAGTCAGCAGGGAAATCGCGTTTTCGCTTCTCTCACCGCATCCGCGACGGAGAGAAGACAAACCAGGAGCAGAAGTCTTGGCATTCTGCTGGTGATTGGTGCATTTGCCGGTTTGCGCCCGTTTTGAGCATTTTTCCGCCGTCTGCGCCCTGTTATCAGTAAACTGTTCGGCAGTTTTATTGCCCCAGTCTCCACTTCCTCGTATTACAATGAGATTTTTTTCTTTTATGGCCTTTGACGCACGCGGCCGGACGAAAAAGCGCCTTCAATGCGGACTCTGAGCCTCGCCTGAACGGGCTCCACCTGTATTCCCCGCTCACACGCCTTCCTGGGCATTATTGACCACTTTTCTGCTACAGTGCAACATTCCCCGGCTAACCGGCCCCACTTCGTGTCTTCGTCCCAATCACTTCCCCTCGTTTCAATTGTTTATCGCAATCGCATCACAGAATGAATGCATTCCTCCCGATGGCGCTCCTTTCACTCTGAAACGGCGCAGTTGGTCATACACGAAGATTAGCTCCAACATACCGAATTTGTAGCGGAATGAGAATCCGTAGAATCCCTTCTGCGAGCGGTAAATGACGATCGCTCGGTTGTCCTGATCTTCGGTGGTCATCGTCTTGGGAGTGAATCCGTCGTAATCGGGATCATCACAGAAACGCGCACCGCTCGGTTCCCAGTTTCTCGCGTATTTCACCTCCACGTAGCTGTTGTCGCATCCACGCTGGTAGTTCACCCCTTCGAATGCCACGCGGTCGACGATGATCTTCACCCTCTTCCCCTCGGGAGCCTTGGAAACTACAATTCACCACTTTTTACTCACAAAAGTACCGTAATCATGTAGCTGCAGGTCATTTCCCCCTTCAGCGACACAGTTTGGAGCTCCTCGGAGGCGTTGAGTTTCGTTTCTCCGCACTGCGCTGCGCTGGGCGCGACCTCAGCGCAGAATTTCCCGCCCAATCCATCGGGACAGCGGCACTTGGAGCAATCCTTGGGGTCGGTGTAGCCGCCGTGCGCGCAGGGGAGCTTCTCAGGACATCGATCTGTTCAATTCGTCAGTTTGCGTCAATCGCGCGTCTCTTACCGCTACAGTACATCAGGTTGACTTCTTTGGCGTCGGTGAAAGCGATTTCCCCGTGCGTCCCCTGCTCGCCAAGCGTTTGGTTGAAGTTTTGGTCTTTGGGCAATATCGTAGTTGCTCCTCGCTTGTTGATAAAAGCCTAAGACCGCAAACAACGTGTGGGCACGATCAGAGTCACTCACATTGCGACCGTAGTGCATAAGAGAGCCCAGATCGTAGGAAACGTGCCTCGTTGTCGGCATCCACGACTGCGGCGGCGGCAGGAAGTTGAACTTGTTCTCCGGGATGATGTTCTCCCAGAGAATGTCGATGAACTTCTCCGCGTCGGGACGCGTCTGTGTGTGGAAGAGACCCAGAGAGTGGCCGAGCTCGTGAGTCACGACCGCAGGGTAGCCGCAGCCCATAGCAATGGACACGTTGTTCATGTGCGATTGGCCGTAGGGAGAGTAGCAACTGAAACGGCGACTGTTTGAGCTTCCACGGCACCCTTTTACCCGAGAGTGGAGTTGGCGTAGAACCTGATATGACCGTTTGTGGTGTCGTTGCTCCGCGCAAACGTCACGCACGTCGCCGCTTCCCACGGCGCGATTCCCTGTTGCATCATGTCGGCACCGCCTCAAACGGCGCATTCAGAGTCGGCACTTTAGATTCAATTCTCACCGTCCGGCGGATTGACGTCGTCGATTGACCACGTGATCGGGAAATGCGTCCACAAGTTGGTTCCAATGCTGAAGAATCGCTTGAGCGCCGGTCGTCCTTCCTTCGCCGCCAGATCCATCTCGTAGCCCCTAAAAGTCGGTTAGCTGGCGCTCAAAAATGGGGTCGTCTTACTCGATCAGAGAATCCAATTGCGGCTCGGAGAGAACGAGGTCTCCTTGGTAGAGGAAAGGATTCAAGCCTTCTCCGCTCCACTCGATTTCGTCAAATGTAGGAAGCGCAGACTGAAACGAGACTCCAGTAGACGTGAATTCTGACCTACCGTATCTAGGTCCTTCAGTTTGTGGGTGATCTCCATCAGGCGATTCATCGAACTGACGTATTTTTGCACGGGGACTCCGTGAAAGTGGGTTTCGCCATCGGAGAGAAGATCGTGGAAGCGAATCTGAAACGCATTTGAATGGACCCACGTGGGGCGAAGTCACTCACCGCTCCAGCAAAGCCAGCAAGAAGGAGAAGTCGCTGCATCGCGATGAAAACGGCTGATTGAGCGACCTTTGGAGTTCTCCATCCTCTCATCGCCTCAAATCCTCTTTGTTCTCCGCTAAAAACAAAAAAAAACAGCGTTTGTAGTCTAGCTCGAACGGCATTACACGCCAACAGGTGACAGATAACAGTCTAGCCCCTCGGCCGCTGTTCAGCGGCACGCGAGAGCGCCATCGGGAACAAATGGGAAATTAAGAAAACATTCGAAACGCCGCTCTGTGAAGAGAGAAAAGCGGACGCGACGGAATGCGATTGTTCCATAATGAATCCGCTTCTCTGCGAGGTCGCATTCTGTGCGCCAACTCACGGTATCCAGTGCGACCATTGGGACTCACTTTCTACTTCAACGTAGCTATGAGTATTTTGGATCGACGCTGAAAGGCTCTAGCGGATCAAATTCAGGCGTCCCATTCTCTCATCTCGTCCCAATGCCTAAATTTTCCCGATTCTCTCGCTCCTGGGCGGGCGGTCAACAATCGAAAAAACGCCTTTGTTTGACTACTCGTTGACCGCGTATGCATCCTTATCATGAACGAATGGAGTTCTCTGTTCCCATTGCTCGTCATGGATTCTCACCGTCTGGTCGGCGCTCTCGTCGTACTCTCGCTCCTTCAAGTGTCTTCGCAGCTCGACACCTCCGATCTGGTAGGAGTGTTCGGTCTCCGTTCTCTCGCTTAAGCCTCGCACAGATCTTCGGAGGCCAGAGAGCCGTACTGGGTCAGTTCCCCTCGCAGGTGCTTCTCTCGCTCAAAAATGCCCAAAATCGGACGGCGATGTGCGGTGGGAGCCTCCTCTCGCCCCTCCACGTCCTCACCGCCGCCCACTGCTCCATGAACTTCTACGGCGCCTCCTATGCGATGCTCGGAATGGTGACAATCGGAGCGACCGGCTCGCAGTCCAGGGCGATTCACTCGTTCACAATTCATCCAAACTTCACTGCAGCCGGCGCCGGATTCAATGACATCGCCGTCGTTACCGTAAGCGATCGGCGTCTTTGCTTCACTCCCTGAAATCGTTCAGCTCAAAGAGGAAGTCGACCTCTCCGACAACGTGCGGATTGTGAAGATCGCAGGCGACGACGAGAAGCTTCTGCGCACAACGAAAGCTACGATTTCCGGCTTCGGCACCTACAAATGTGGGTTGGCGGGCTTCGTGTCCATAAACCGCTTCTTTAGTTGAAAACGGCACCGGGATGACGAGCCGCGACCTGCTTTACGTCGAAGTCGACCGCGTCGACCAGGATTGGTGCACGTAAGCTTTGAAGATGCGTTTCCACGAAAGACATTTCGCTTTGCAGACAGCGGTGGGCGAACATGACTCGCGCCAAAATACAGCTCTGGGACAAACAGCTCTGTGCCGGCTCCGACGGCAAAGGCTCTGCGCCGGTAGGTTTGCGCAGTCGCATCGAGAGAAAATCGTAGTTTAGGGAGACAGTGGAGGTCCTCTTCAAGTCAAAGTTGGTAACGAGTGGATTCAGCTCGGTCTGTCTTCGTTTGGAGTTAAAGGAGCGGAAGCGAGCGAGCGCCAAGACGAGTTTCCTTGTGAGTTCACAGACCGCGGGAATGGCGAGTGACGTGTTCCTTTCAGCGGTGTACACTCGCGTCTCCCAGTATTGCGACTTCATCGAGGAAACGACCTCCGGCGATTTTGTTTGTTCGTGAATTTGTGCGTTGAATAAATTAAACACGCCGTAACTGCCGTGGAACCAAACGCATGGCAGAATTCTTGCCCCAGCGACCTTTCGATGGAGTAGCAGCGGTCGTTTCGGTCATTCAACTGAAAGGAAGCACGGAATCAGCAACACAGTGGATCGGGGAACGCGATGAGAAACACAGAAAACAGCGGGCAAAGATGAACGCAAACAGCCACGATCCATTAAAAATTGTGAAATCGTGTCAGGAGTCGTTCAAATTTTGCAGGGGAAATAAAGGATCACTGCTTGCTGGCTGTGCACGCTACTTTCGTCTTCGATTTGGGAATCGGTTGCCGCCGCCGCGTCGCAGTTGAGTTGCACGCTCTTGCTAATGTTCTCATGACTGTTTAGTCACTCTGGATCGGGCGTCATCCGCTCTCCAACCAAGCATTTGTTCGAATTGTGCGCTGATTGGCGGATTTGATTTATCGCGCGCTGTGATTCATGCTTCTGCGTGCTCTTTCCAGTGATCGTCGTAGTAAGTAATCATTGTCTTCTGCAGATATCCGCTCACCACCATGCCTCACGTGCACGACACTCGCGACCCATTCGAAGTTGGCCGGGAACTCGTCATCGTCGGTACCCACGTAGCCGTCGTCCGCATCATCGCCTCGGATGAGACGATGTGTATCTACCTCGTGCACGATGATCGCGGCAACGAACTCGTCGTCAAGGAAATCTATTCCGTCCACTACTACCACGACAACGGCGGACGCTTCTACGGCGTAAGTTTGTGGCTTGTTCGCTGTGATTACTGTTTGATTTCAGTTCCGGAACTACAAGGGCGGCCCTTGGGAGCTGCGGGCCCATCTGGAACTCTCACAATACCCGAACATCGTCAAATGCATTGGCGGACATTACTTCCGGGAAGATCGTGCTCGTTACCACATGCTCATGGAGTACGCGCCGTACGGCGACCTCTGTGCCGTGATCCGGAAGTACGGCCGGGTCGACTACAACGTCGCTTGGGCGTTTTTCGACCAAATCGTCGGCGCCATCGGCTCCATGCACCGAGAGGATCGATTCCACGCCGGCGTGGGCCCTCGCAACGTTTTTGTATTCTCGACCGGTACGTTTCTCGCTCGACTGCTTGCTTTATCATCCTTCTGTTTCCAGAGCTCTGCAAACTCGGCGACTTCGGAAACGGTGGCTTCCTCCCTCCAGCTCTGCCCGGTGTACGAATCCCGAACCACACTTCCACGATCGAGGCGGTCGACATCCTTGGTGCTGCGGAGTGCGTCCTCTACATGCTCCTTGGAAAGTTTATCACCAACCAACAAGTGTTCGACAAGTTCCTCGAAATCAAGACGGAGGAGGACGTCGCGAAGCTCTTCATCGAGCAGCCGCAGTTCGCGAAATTTATGGCACCGGCTGACTGCTGGTACATTCGCCAATTCTACTGGCCGTTCCCAACCAATTCGGTCTATCCACTGCCGCCGAGCTATGGGCTCACCAGGAAGTCCGTCCATGATCAGCTGGTGGACGAACAGCTTGAAGAGCTGCGCGAGCAGGCATTGCTGGAGCCTGAAGAATCCGAAGACTTTTAGATTATTTTTATTTTGTTTCTTTCTTATCTTTTACATAAAATATTTTTCACAACAAAATGCCTTGAAGCAGCCCGTGACAGTGCTGAAAGGAAGGAATGTAGAGATGAAGCGATGCACATGCGTCGGAATTACTTGGATTCTCCATGCGATGCAGTCCGAGTTGATCTAAATCGGGTTCCAGTACAGAGCACCATGAGGTTGTACTTACCGCTTCCTTCTTCCACCAAGTTCCGCGTATATACAACAAGAGCTCTTTCTGGGAAATCAAGAAAAAACTCACTTGTAGACATGAATCTTGCAAATTTTCGCCAATCGGCTGGATCGCGTTTGTAAGCGGAAAGCGCGGCCCGTACCCGGCACAGTTCTTCCATTTCTCGCAACCGCGATGACAGAAATGAGGCGGGAAAATTATGGCGGTGCCGCTCGTTGACGCGTGTTGTCTACACGAGCAAGCGGCCTCTGGTGGGAGATTCACGCCTTCGCTTTCATTCCAGCGATCAGCCCAACGTCCGCATGCGCGCGAGCGCACATTCTGAGTAGTTGCGGAGCAGCAGAAACCGATCGCGTTAATTTCGTTGAAAATGGCGCAGTGGCGGACTCGAATATATCTCACGTTCGGTTGGGATTAACCGCCTCACCAGCGTCATCTACGATTCTGGCGTTAACTCGGCTCATTCATTCGAAAATCCCGATGCTGCTCAAAATATGCCTCGATTCCCTTGAAAGACGACGAGAAGAGAAACTGTGGCGACTGTCGAGAAGAAGAAGAGAATTGCAAGGTTTATTGGATAAAATGGAAACACAAAGTCATTCAACGACAGGAACGCTACGAACGGAGAGAATCAGAGACACTTGAAGTCGCCGCCAGTCTGCTTCTTGATAAAGTCGCAGTAGTTGGCGACGCGGGTGTACACGGCTGAAAGGAAAGGGTTACGATGGGAACGAGAGGAAGGGCGTACCGGGAAAGTCGGCCTGGTTCTGGCTCTCCTCCTCGCCATTCACTCCGAAGGAGACGAGTCCGATCTGGAACCAGTCGCCGTCGAGCTTGGTTTGGAGGGGTCCGCCGCTGTCGCCGGGGCCTGCGCCCTTCTGGTCGGATCCGGCGCAGATCTGGCGGTCCCACACCTTCACCTCGTCACCCGTCATCTTCGCCCAGCGTTGCCTGAGAGAGCTACGGTACTGCTGGTCTTCGACCGAGAAACTTACTTGCACCAGTCGTGGTCGATGTAGTCGACGGCGGTGTAGAGGAGGTCGGGGCTGCTGACGGTTTCGCCGTTTTTGTCTGAAGAAGAGATTGAAGGGCGTTTCAGGCCTGCAACTCACAGGTGTAAGTCCCGAATCCGGACACCGTATCCGTCTTCTGTTCGAGCAGCTGGCTGTCATCCTCCTTGATCTTCACGATCTTCACGTATTCCGAGAGTTCGACCTCCTCTTTCAGCTGAAAAGGACGCCGTGAGATTGGCTGGAAAGCGCTGCGTTACGGTAAGGATGGCGATGTCGTCGTAGACGCTGCCGGCGCCGGTGTAGTCGGGGTAGTTCTTGAAGGAGGAGATCTCCTTGATCTCGACGCCGGGAGTCTTCGAGGCGGTCTCAATGTTCACGAGTCCGAGCATCGCGTAGGAAGGAGAGGCGAGGTCCTCGGTGCAGTGGGCGGCGGTGAGGACGTGGCGCTTGGAGAGCAGCGAGCCTCCGCAGATGAACTTCTCGCCCTTGCTGTTGGATATGTAGAGGAAGGCTTGCCAGGGCCATTGGCCGCGGGTCGCCTTCTGCCCTCCGAAGATCTAAAATGGGTCTTTTGTTTCCAGAACACACCGCGCGCTCCTACGAGATCAGAGGGGTGTCGAAGGCCCTTGGTGATGTTCAGCAGGAGCTCCGCGTTCATGTGCGCAGGAGACGCCTTGAAGGACGCCTGGAGGGGCGAGGCGGCGGCGAGGGCGGCGAGGGAGAGGAGGAGGAGGTGAAGAGACTTCATCATCGTTCTGATGCTGCGATCGACTGCCGTCGGCTCCCTTTTATAACCGAATTCGCCGCTTATCACTCCGACCACCCGATAACGAAGCTCGTGATCGCGCGCCGGTGATCGTCGAAACGATCAAATTGTTTTCAAGGCTGACTGGGTTCAACCGCTATCACCACGACACAAATTGCTCTCCATCTCTGATTCAGTGCGAATCTGCGTTGTTGCTACAAAGAGCGCAGCTGCAATGCGCAAGGTTGAAAAAGTGTTCGAAAATCGTTCATGAGGAGAGTGATCACTGCAACTGCCGACTCTCATGTGTCCATTCGTGAAAAAGAGTGAAATTGAATTTTGCCAATTTGGTTGTTGCTTTCTGTCACGCCCAACAAATGCTCCGGCCATTTGTGATAATTCCCTTGTAAGTGTTTTTGCTTGTGTTTGGTGGGAAATGTCTAGAAGGTCAAGCGCAGATTCAACGCTACACAAACCTCCTGTTCTTCGCTTGCACTCGAGCAAAAACGTTCGAGCAGAGATCGCGTGCAAAAAACTGTTTGTTCGCTGTGTTTTCGTCCGAGGGACGCATGATCGGCTTGAGCAAAGCACATAAAGTGCATTTTTTGTCCGCAGATGTGTTTCTCGGCACTTGTTTTGAAACATATTCACATATTCGAAACCGTTTTCTCCCTGAAACAGTTTCAGTCACCTTCGTGCAACGCGTTCTCTGTGCGTCTGTAAGTTGATCTGTTTACGCACGTTCGCAAAGTCGGACGGACACAAAACGATGAACCGGACCTCCTTATCACCTTCCCATTCAATCGCTTCGTTACGTCGAAAGATCGCCGTTGCGATCACCAAAAGTGATCACTTTTTGCGTTGTTGACCGTCTCGCCGCGACTCTTCTTTGCTCGTTGCAACAAATGGGCGCAAAGAACGCGGTGGAATATTCGAAACACTTGAAGAGAGGCCAGGAACTGACATGCGGTCACGAATTGAGATATTTTTCTGCACCCTTCGTCAACCCTTCGCATCTCGCATGGAATCGTGTGAATTAATTTTGAATTACGAAAACCATCGCAAGTCGCCCAACAAGGCGCATGGCATCGCTGGACAAACGATTTCGGGATTGAACCAACAAAGTGCTACTGAGCGTCACACATGCCGATTTTTTAGATTTCAGTAGATGGCGCATGTGGAAAGGCGGGTCTCAAGGCGGTTGGTCTGCATCAATTGATGTTGTGGATAACGACCGACTTTCTTTTCGAACCTGAAAACGAGCACGGAAATGAGAAATATCGTTTTTGGTCTTCTTTTCAACCTTGCGCATTGCAGCTGCGCTCTTTGTAGCAACAACGCAGATTCGCACTGAATCAGAGATGGAGAGCAATTTGTGTCGTGGTGATAGCGGTTGAACCCAGTCAGCCTTGAAAACAATTTGATCGTTTCGACGATCACCGGCGCGCGATCACGAGCTTCGTTATCGGGTGGTCGGAGTGATAAGCGGCGAATTCGGTTATAAAAGGGAGCCGACGGCAGTCGATCGCAGCATCAGAACGATGATGAAGTCTCTTCACCTCCTCCTCCTCTCCCTCGCCGCCCTCGCCGCCGCCTCGCCCCTCCAGGCGTCCTTCAAGGCGTCTCCTGCGCACATGAACGCGGAGCTCCTGCTGAACATCACCAAGGGCCTTCGACACCCCTCTGATCTCGTAGGAGCGCGCGGTGTGTTCTGGAAACAAAAGACCCATTTTAGATCTTCGGAGGGCAGAAGGCGACCCGCGGCCAATGGCCCTGGCAAGCCTTCCTCTACATATCCAACAGCAAGGGCGAGAAGTTCATCTGCGGAGGCTCGCTGCTCTCCAAGCGCCACGTCCTCACCGCCGCCCACTGCACCGAGGACCTCGCCTCTCCTTCCTACGCGATGCTCGGACTCGTGAACATTGAGACCGCCTCGAAGACTCCCGGCGTCGAGATCAAGGAGATCTCCTCCTTCAAGAACTACCCCGACTACACCGGCGCCGGCAGCGTCTACGACGACATCGCCATCCTTACCGTAACGCAGCGCTTTCCAGCCAATCTCACGGCGTCCTTTTCAGCTGAAAGAGGAGGTCGAACTCTCGGAATACGTGAAGATCGTGAAGATCAAGGAGGATGACAGCCAGCTGCTCGAACAGAAGACGGATACGGTGTCCGGATTCGGGACTTACACCTGTGAGTTGCAGGCCTGAAACGCCCTTCAATCTCTTCTTCAGACAAAAACGGCGAAACCGTCAGCAGCCCCGACCTCCTCTACACCGCCGTCGACTACATCGACCACGACTGGTGCAAGTAAGTTTCTCGGTCGAAGACCAGCAGTACCGTAGCTCTCTCAGGCAACGCTGGGCGAAGATGACGGGTGACGAGGTGAAGGTGTGGGACCGCCAGATCTGCGCCGGATCCGACCAGAAGGGCGCAGGCCCCGGCGACAGCGGCGGACCCCTCCAAACCAAGCTCGACGGCGACTGGTTCCAGATCGGACTCGTCTCCTTCGGAGTGAATGGCGAGGAGGAGAGCCAGAACCAGGCCGACTTTCCCGGTACGCCCTTCCTCTCGTTTCCCATCGTAACCCTTTCCTTTCAGCCGTGTA